>SNQJ01S0095979.1:0-15513 GCA_010110895.2 Picea sitchensis
AATGCACAGAGATATTTCATATATTCAATAATATAACAGGAATGTATCAGAGATGCAACCATAAACACAGATATACAGTAATACACGATTTCTATTAATCAGAGAAATGTACAGAGACTGTAAAAATATAGAGTGAAAGACTCACTAGAATGGTGGCAACTTATCTCTGAGAAGAGATGTGACGGCTACTCGCATTCGCAAGAAGATGATTACAATGAGGCTCGGAAGGCCTTTTTACAATAGACGATATTTCCAAAATTCCTAGACATCCAAAAACCTAAACCTAGGAGATGAAGCGCCAAAAGTCATGTGGGCCCCATTTGGGTAAGTGAGTACATCAACTTCCCGGGGTCGTAACCTTTGCATACGATCTCCGTTTTAGGCGTGTGATAGCTCGTTGGAAAGTTATCATTGGGGAGATTCATTTTGGGGGCTCAATTATTCCTTCGGCTATCATTGGGAACCTCGGTCTCGAAAAACCTTCATTTAGGCCCTCAAAATGGCCCCGGAAGTTAAAACCTGCTAAAAATAGTAAATTGCCAAAATTGCCAGAAAATAGTTTTGAGCTAGTCAGAAAAGGTGGGTGGCCACCGATATCCACCTGGATCAATCCTCCCTCCTTAGGAAGCAATTCTATTAATGAAATAAATGTAGAGAGGTTGTAAAAATACAGAGTGAAAGACTCACTAGAATGGTGGCAGCTTGTCTCTAAGAAGATATGTGACAGCTACACTCATTCACAAGAAGATGAGTACAATGAGGCTCTGAAGGACTTTTTACAATAAACATGAATTCCAAAAACCTAACCCTAGGAGATGAAGTACCAAAATTCATGTGGGCTCCATTGGGGTAAGTTAGTACATCAACTTCCCAGGGTTGTAACTTTTTCATACAATCTCTATTTTAGGCGTGTGATAGCCTGTTGCAAAGGTATTTTCGAGAACTACACATTATGCCATCAAACTCAATCTCCATCAATAATTGGACTGTGGAAAGTCCAAAAAATGTTGTTAAGGGCCTCAAAACGACCCTGAAAGTACATAAAGATGTACTGAGATGAAAATTGCCAAATTAGGCTAGTTGGACTAAATGGGTGGACAACAATATCCACCGAGATGTTGTGTAGCACTTCAAGACAACCTCAAAATTGCATAAATCATAATTACAAATAAGTGTCCCCATTACAGAGAAACATGATGAACTAAAAAATATCAAGATAATCCAGTTGGAATTTGGAACAGGTGGGTGGCCACCAACATCCATTTGGATCAGTCATCCCCCCTTAGGAAGCAATGGTCTCCATTGCGTTTAGTGGCCGAGGAAGAGGGAAAAGATTTTGTTGAATCATTGCTCCGAATTTATGAGCGGAACGAAATGAAAACAAAGATATTACAATGAAACACACATAAAAATTGCTAGAAACAGAGAACTACAACAATACATGAATTCTATTAATCAAAGAACTGTAGAGAGATTGTAAAAATATAGAGTGAAAGACTCGTTAGAATGGTGGTAGCTTATCTCTGAGAAGAGATGTGACGGCTACGCTTATTCACAAGAATATGAGTATAATGAGGCTCTGAAGGCCTTTTTACAATAAACATGAATCCCAAAACCCTAGACATCCAAAAACCTAACCCTAGGAGATGAAGTGCCAAAACTCATGTGGGCCTCGTTGGGTTAAGTTAGTACATCAACTCCCCGGGGTCATAAATTTTGCATACGTTCTTCGTTTTAGGTGTGTGATAGCCCATTCAAAAGGTATTTTCGAGAAATACACATTATGCCATCAAATTATGACTTTGTCAATAGTTTTATTTTGGAAATCCCCAAAAATGTTGTCGAGGGCCTCAAAATAGATCCGAAAGTACAAAAAGATGTATTGAGATGAAAAAATACAAAATAGGCCAGTTGGACTAGATGGGTGGCCACCAATATCCACATGGATGTTGTGTAGGGCTTCAAAACAGCCTCAAAAGTGCAGAACCCATAATTACAAAGAAGTGTCCCCATTACAGAGAAACGTGCTAAACTAAAAACTGTCAAGATGAGCTAGTTGGAATTTGGAACAGGTGGTTGGCCACCAATATCCACTTGGATTATTCCTCCCCCTTTAGTAAGTAGTGGTCTCCTTTGCATTGAGTGTTCAAGAAAGAGGGGAAAGCATTTGCTGAATTTGAATCTTGGTGAGTTGCATGCCTTGCTGGAGAAGTTGTGCTACTTGGTTTGTGGAAGGCTATCATGGACATGTTGCTAGTGGGGTTGAATTTGTTCCACCAACTTGCTGTCTCTGGGCTTGACAAGGTATTGTGTAGGAACCACCATAGGTGAAGAAACAATATATTATTTCTCTTCTACAATCTGTTTCTGTTGGATAAAAGGTGTTGAGGTTGCAGTGGTTGCAATGGCCTTCTGTGCATCCTTTGAACAGATTGTGAAGAGGCTGAATTTTGCAGTATGAGAGATTACATTGCGGCACTATTTTGGTGGAACAAAAATCGAAACTACCTCTAGTATCTTGTAGAGTTGGCCCCCTAGATTAATAATGACACTACAGGGTCGATACTCATAAGCATCATGACGTTTCCACATATATGGTTGGCCCAAAACAACATTACATACATCAAGAGGGGCAACATCACATAATACCTCATCCTTGAAGGGATGGATGCCATAGGACATGAGACATTGTTGTCTGACACAAAGATCTCATCCCCGACGAGGCCAATCGATGTTGTATGGCTGCAGGTGGGGTGTTGTTGACAACCCCAACTATTTGATGACCTCAATTGAGATGAGGTTCTTCTGGATTCCGTTATCAACAATGAAATAAAATGGGGTCCCCTTCACCCACATCTGTGAATGGAAGAGGCGCTCCCCCTTTTCAAGATCTATTGGTTCTTCTAGTTGAATTGTTGCGGTCGCGAAAATAGTAGTGGGGTCTACGTCGATGATCTGTCTTTTTTCATTATTTTATGAATTAGATTTCAAATCAGGGTTCGACTCCTTGTCTTTGATTGATTCATATTTAAGAGTGGAACGAACTGATTAACAAACTGAATATCATAAACACAGAGATAGGAAGAATAACACAAATATCCAGTGAACAATATCTTCTATTAAATAAATAAATAGGCTGAAACTATAAAACTGCAAAATTGAAACTTGCTCGAATGGTGATAGCTATCTCTGAGAAGAGATATGGCTCCTATGCACATCTGTTTGAGAAGAAAATTACAATGAGGCTCTAAAGGCCCTTTTCATATTACTCATGAACGTCAAAACTCTAGAGATCCAAAAACCTAACCCTAGAAGGTGAAACACCAAAAGTCATGTGGGCCCTATGGGTAAGTTGGTGTAATTTGGTACCTCGACTTCCTAGGGTCATAAATATTGCATACAACCTTGGTTTTAGGTGCATGATAGCCCATTGGAAAGGACTTTAAGAGAAATATGCATTCCATTGTTAGAATCTAATTCCATTTATAGTTTAATTGTGGCGAGTAAAAAAAACAACATTTAGGGCCCCAAAACAACCCTGGAAGTACAACAAGATGTGCTCACATGAAAACATACAAAATAAGCTAGTTGGATTAGGCGAAAGGCCACTCATATCCATGTGGATAATGTGTGAGGATTCAGATATCCCTAGAAGTGTAGAAATCACAATTACAAATAAGTACAAGAAGACGTGTTGAATAAGAAAATGACATGAGCAGTTAGATGGAATATGTGGGTGGCCACCAGTATCCATCTGGATCAATCCTCCCCCCTTAGGAATCAATGGTCTCCATTGCGTTGATTTCCCCCATCAGTTGAGGAAACTTCTGTTGGATTTAGCCCTAGGTGAGCCACTTGCCTTGGTGTAGGAGTTTCGCTGCCTTGACAACCCGATATAGCTGGATCCACTGTTGGTGAGTTCCCTTGTGTTATCGGACTAATCGGTAGGTGCAGACACTAACAGATCTCCCTAGATCCACCTGGATCTAGAACAAAACAGGATAGGACATGACTCTTTCCCTAAGTTTTGACCATTGAGTTAGCTAGTAGGAAGGAACAAATAACATACCTTTATATCGCTTCCTCGGGTCTCTGTTGCTCCCGCTTCACTCCGGTGCTCTCGTGAGGTCAAGACCAAGACAACATAAACCAACCAAAGTGAAGATAGCAAAATATATTCAACAGTCAACTTATGTGTATGATCAAGGAATTACACAATAAAGTGAGAATAGCTTTATGGAAAAGGGACATGCCACTGTATTATATTGATTGAAAGTAAAGATTACAACCTGATCGCCTTGATGTCGCAAGCTTCCTTTCGATGGCTCTTGGCTCCAACACACACACTTGCTCAATCCTTGTACTCTTTGGCTCCAACATTAATAATCTGCTCAATCCTTGTATGAAGAAGATCACCCTCTCGATAGACTTGCTGAGTCTCCAAGCTGTTGTTCAACTAAGTCCTTCACACAATTCTTTCACCAATTCTCCAATGAATCTTGCTTAACCTTTTCCATGAGAATTTCCTCAATATATAGGAGAGAATGAGATGGTTACTTAGATAAGAATGATCCCACAATATCAGGGAATCCAGTACAAACATAACCATTCGAATACCAACCCATTCTTCTAGAAGATTCCCTTCTAGAAACATAGAGAATTCATCTTTTTCCATGCTTTAGGAAGAGTTCGCACCCTGGCTTAAGGTAGCCTACAAGAATGGGTCATTCTCGCACCCTGGCATACTAGCAGCCTACGAACCTTCTTCAAAAGTGAGTTTTCTGGGAAGAGATGGAAGTAACTTTTCTCAGGAGAAAGTTCTTATGAAGTGCTTGAGTATACCATCATTAATACACCATCACGATGAACAAAATCATGGGTAACAGAATGCCCCCCAAAGTATGAGGTTGGAACTAGTGACAGCCGAAAGACTTTGTAAGCTGCATGTGTGTGTTGGAAACCAGGAGCACACCTAATCGGAAACCTGCGAACAACCAAACATCTGCAGAATATCATATATATTAATTATGAGGTAGGCATTCCCATACTCAGATCACAGACTGATGACATTGTAGACATGGGTCATGGCCACCAATCATACACTGTGGATCCATGCCGTCAAAATATAGCATAGCCACCAGGAATACACTGTGAATCTATGCAAGAAATTTCAAATTAAGACGACATAGCCACGAGACATACATAGTGTATTTATGTGTCGCAAATTATACATAATCCATTGCAACCTGGAAAAAATGATGATATCCAAGGTCTGCAATCTCGTCACCCAAAAGTACAAATCTAACCATGTGATTACATGTGTCGAAATCGAACATGGCAGAAACCACTTGATTATCGGTCATTGATGAAACCGTTAACAAGTGCGAGGGAAATCACCATTGATGTCAATGACTCCCAAGGTACTCTAGTACAATCCATCGAGTGTGAATGAATGAGTTGAAGTTGAACATTCAATGAAATCTTTTGATCAGGGGTCAATGATGTAAACCCACTGTCGAAAGTGAGGAAACCTGCCAGTGAGGCATGCAAGCTCCAAGGTACCAAAGAATTTCTAAGTCTTGATTTCAGATAATGAGTTGAAGTCGACAGAACAAAACTCGTTACAGGAGGGCCTTGATGTATCCCCCATCAATGAAACAAAATGAGTAACAGATTTTGAAGGTGAAACAAAGTATGATGTAAATTGAATTGGACACAGGGAAGGTCGACACAGAGAGAATGGACAACTGCAGATGGTCGACTCAATAGAGGTTTCAGATGGACTTCTCTTGAACATATGAACGACACGACCAATGATTTGGCAGCATTGACTCAAAGATGTCACAGGGAATGACCTTGTAGCAAATCGAATGAGAGACAAATGGATTTCCCAAACCGGCTTCAAATATAATGAATAGGGGGTGTCATGTTCAAGAGCGATACTTACTACCAATCAATACAAAGATTATAACATATCCCTTTCCCAAATTTTCCCCCACCATTTCTGGTGAGTAACTCTTTATTTTTATGCAAGCCTGAGGAGGATAACATATGCTTGTTGATATAAGATTATCCTTCGGATAAGTCCTTCGGAGTGTGTTTAACGAACCCTAAGAAGGAGTGGTTCGGTCCCATTACGGGTCTGTTGATATTTGTTTAACGATTCCAAAGATAGAAAACTCGAAGGTTTTTCATGATTATAGAGTCTGGAAAACACTTAAAAGAGAACTCTCTTAGTTCCTTTTTCGTAAAATAGTCTGGATGAGACCGAAAAAAAGATAAATTATCGCTCACCAGACGCTTACTTCAAATACTTTATCGAGCGTGAAAATAGCAAGGTCGCTCGGCTATCTTTTCATGTTTAGAGAGTTTGAAAAGAGCTTAAAGAGGACTCCAGAGGGGTTCCTTTTTCGTATAACCTTGTTGAGCCCGAAAAAGTGATAAAAGTATGCTTGATCGCATTCTCATGTATTTTCGAGCACAAGAACGGACAAAGACCACGCTTGAGGTTTTATACAAAAACCATAAAAAACAATCAAAACACGTGATGACAAAGAAAAAATATGTCTCCATCCATGTATAGGAACATTGAAGTCATTACGCCAGCAAAAGTTACACTCAAAAGGACATTAGGGATTAGGTTTAAATAGATTGATAATCATAAAAAACTAAATAACATGGTAAAAGTAAATATAAAGGAGTAAAAACTCTTTTTACCATATCATTTTCACTTTTCCACTATTTGAGCTCAAAAACCCCTCTTTTACCCTCGAAGTTCGGCGTTAGATTGTGGGATTTACGAGTGTCCATTCGGCAAGCCGTCAGCGACAGTGAGGTGGGCTCTTTGTCTTCTACTCTTTCATGGTTTAATTTTGCATTTTCATTGGTTAAAAATTCATTTTGAGTTGATTTTATGAGCCCTACTTGCGCTCAACCATTCTCGCAGGTGGGCTACATGGGACCTGTGAGAATGGGTGATTCTCGCAGGTTAGCCCACAACAGCCTACAAGGTTCTCGCACTATGCCCAAAGGGCACTTGCGAGAACCGCAAAGCACAAAAGTTTTTTTAAATTTTACTCAATGAAAAAAGAACCAATTAATGAATAGAGTTGCTAATCTTCTCTTTGTGCTTCCTATGCAAGTAATTGGCCATCAAAATGGTTCTTGAATGGCGCAAAAGGGAGCACGAAGAAGACAATGCAATTTCCGGAAATCATCCACCCACTATTGCTTCTTTGAGAAACTGTGGCCTCCTGAAGTACTTTCGTATCCCGGGCATGAGGGCCCAAGTCAGGTTATTAGAGTACCTTGTGTGTATGTGGGATCCCGATCAGCAGGTATTTCATGTGGGGGTCCACACACTGTCCTTAGATATTGAGGACATTTAATTTTTGACTGGACTGTCACGACGTGGGCACTACGTGAGCTTGACTGGTGGCAGAGGTGGTGGGCTGCCCATGAGTGAGTACTATCGTTTACACTGTGTTCCCGAGGCAGAGAGAAAGAAAGGAAAAGTAGCTATTTTGGGGGTATGAGATTTGACCCTCCGTACTATCTTATTCACCATAGCTCGGATGGTAGGGAGCTTCGCTCCTCACATGGCACTACAGAGTTACTTCCAGTATGCTATAGAGTGTACTGAACCTCGGGTTTTCAACTGGGCAGATGTTGTGATTCGTAGTATAAAAAAGCAGTTGACCAAATGCAGACAAGGCGACCTGAAGCAATTCGGGTACGGATCTTTGTTAGTGTCCTTCTTCCTTAAGAGTGTTCCATTACTGAGGTTGCAAGTTGAGTGGAATTTACCGGCTCCCAGGGATCCAAGGATGTTGAGATGGTGTTGGCTCATGGCCCGACATGTAGCTGTACCAATCATCAAGTATGATGATACATTTTTTGACTGGCTTCAACCACAGATGTTGATGGTTGATGGTTATGCTTATGCCGGGTTGGATTTCCGAGGATATTCGGACTTAGTACTGCCAGAGGATGCTCAGTGGGGGGAACTTGGTAATAAGTACACACATTTTTTTCTTTTTAAATGTTTTTGTGAATTTTTCATATTCAAATGTTTTTGTTTTATAAGTTCGTCCAAAGACTAAATACAAAATTCGTTTTTGATGACACAGATGTTGGACCTTACCGACCTCCTGTTACTTCTCCCATTCAGCGGCGGGGAGAGGTAGCGGCATCACCACAATATGCTGAGGATTATCAAGTAGTGGAACAAAACCTAGAGGGCTTGACTGTAGATATTCTAGACATGCCTCTTGAAGAGGTTCCACGACGCGATCAACGTCATACAGTAGGAGTGTCAGGGTCCATGAGTTGACTGCTCCGTAGAGTTGTCCGGGCAGTTGTGTGTTACCGTGAACGTCATCCATGATGTCACTTTGTAGAAGCTATGAGATTCATATTTTGACATTTTGGTCTTTGAACAAAACTTTTTGTAAAAAACTCTTTAGATCGTTATATATACATACGGCTTCTACCGGTTTATCATGTATTGTGTGAATTGATGTGATTGATTTATAAATGATCCAAATGTTTGTCTAATACATAATTAGCCAATGCATATGATAATGTATTTAGACATCTAGGAATATGTTGATATTCAATGTAATCAAAATAATGTTCCAAGAGGCGAATTCGCAAATACACCCGTAACAAAGTAGGACTTCGAATAGTATAGACATTACTTAACTGTAGTACTACAAGCTACGAATCGAGTCACACAACCAAATGATGAATTCCAAGCGAGATAGCATCAACCAACAATTTAATAACGACGCTATACTCTGCAATGTTATTGGTCACACGACCGAGACACACACCTCGTAAGGAGACAAGTTCGTTTGTAGGGGTGTAAATTGCCCATGCAGCGGAAGCAAGGTTTTGAGTACTACGACTAGCGCCATTAGTGAAGCCAATATAGGGTAGCGAAGACTCTGACATCTAGAAATCAAACACAACGTCACATAAGGGAAGAGACCAGATAACGACAAAAGCAAGCTATAGTAACACACAAGAAGTATGATACAATAAAAATACAAGTACTCATGCACAGATGATTTTATGCATAGTACTTCTTAAAGTACAACCCATTCCTGGTTTCACTCAAAGGGATACCATCGTAATCTACTAACTCATAAGCTCCTTTTTCCAAAACTCGTCGAACGATATAAGGACCTCGCCACATGGCTTCGAATTTTCCAGCCCCTAGCATATCTCGATCTTGATCATAGAGGAGAACGAGATCTCCTTCCGAGAAAATGCAAGGCTTGCCATGTTTGTTGTATTGGGCCTTGACACGCTTTTTTTGAGCTTCTATGACTAAGGTGGCATCGCGTCGAGTTTCGTCTAATCGCATAAGATACAATAGACGTTCTTCCTCAGCAGAAGTGTTGGGTAGGATTTCAACAGCTAGTTTTAAAGAGGGTATCTCGTATTCAATGGGGAGAATGGCTTCCACACCATAGACTAACCAGAAAGGTGTAAACCCAGTAGTGGACTTGACGGATGTCCGCTACGCCCACAATGCTGAAAACAACATTGTGTGCCAACTTGTTTTATGAATCCCTATCATTTGTCGGAGCATAGTTATGAGAACTTTGTTAATTGCTTCAACCTAGCCATTAGCTTATGGGTAATAGGGCGTTGAGTTATCATGGAAAAGACCCAACTTTTCAGTAAGTTCAGACATCATAAAATTCCTGAAGTGGCTACCATGATCGGTGACGATATCTCGGGGAACACCAAAATGAGCTATAATGTGATTAAAAATGAATAAGGTTGCGGTATTTCCAGTGTTGTCAAATGTCGGCATTGTCTCAGCCCATTTCGTGAAGTAATCGACATCTACAATGATGTAACCATGCCCCCCGGCTGAGTGAGGGTGACATGTCATGAAATCGATGCCCCATTTCGCAAAAGGACCAACTGAGACCATAGGGTGAAGAGGAGCGGGATGCGACCGTATCTTTTGATTATAGTTCTGGCAAGCATGGAATTTCTGAACGATGATGTAGTCGTTAAATAGAGAAGGCCAAAAATACCCTGCACGTAAGATCTTATGGGTAGTAGCATACCCAGACATGTGACCACCACATGCTCCAGAATGGCAGTCATTCAGAGATTTCTCGGCTTCGTCGAAAGTTAGGCAACGTCGAAAAATAGATTCAATCCCTCGATGATAAAGAGTATCCCCGAGGATAATGTATTGACGAGCTTGATAGCGGATACGACGTCTGTTAGTACTAGACAAAGTTGGCCGGAAATTATGGGTTTGGAGATATATAATGATATCCCCATACCAAAGATCATCAGTGCTAATAAGGAAAATATATTCATCGGGTAATGAATCAACTGCTATATTTTCCATTGCAGAATGGGGAAAGTCGCATATCAACTCAACAAAAACTAAGGACTTCTTGGACTTGGCGCGTTCGAATTCCAAGTCAAACTCCTGGAGTATCACAATCCATGTGGAGTATTTTCCCCCTAGCAATTGATGTGTCAGAATGTGTTGCATAGGGTTGCAGTGAGAAATCAATGTAGTCTTGCGTGAGAGGATATAGTGCCGGAAGCGCTGGACGGCTTGAACGACAACCAAGGCTAGTTTTTTGACATGTAAATACTTGATTTCAGTAGGCATGAGACTTCGACTCAAGTAGTAGATAACATGTTCGTCATTAGCATCATCCTCTTGAATGAGAACCATACCAATAGTGTACTCCGAGGAAACAAGATAAAGGAAATAATCGTGACTATAATCGGGGGGAAAAAGAAGTAGAGCACGCGTTAGGGACAATTTCAAAGCCTCAAAAGCGTTGCTGGCGATGGTATCCCAGATGAAATCTGAATCCTTTTTTAGGAGCCGCGTAAATCCACGAGTTATCTCAGCATAATTTGGGATAAAACGACGAAGAAAGTTTGCTTTCCCCTGCAAACTTTGCAACTGGCGAAGTGTAGAAGGAGGAGGGAAATTAAGAATTTCCTCAACCTTTAAAGGATCCACCTGGATCCCTTGACGCGAAACGATAAAACCTAGAAGGCGACCATATTCCACACAGAAAACGCACTTATGAGGATTCAAACGTATACGGTAGAACCGACAGCGAACGAAAATGGCTCAAAGGTGGGTTGGGTGATCGAATCTGTGCATTGAATGAGAGGGTAAATCGTCCAAATAGGGTTGAATGATGTGCTTGATATCATGGAAAGCATAAGACATAGCGCGTTGAAAAGTTGCGCCAACGTTCTTGAGATCGAAAGGAAGTTTTCGATAGGCAAAAGTACCCCAAGGAAAAATAAAAGCAGTCTTATGTTGATACTCGGGAACAATGTTGATTTTATTATATCCGGAGAAACCATCCATGAGAGAGAAGATTTCACTTCCGGTGTAGTCATCGACAATCTGATCGACGATAGGGGTAGGAAAGTTGTCTTTTGGACAAGCTTTGTTGATATCCCTATAATCAACACATACACGAATGGTGCCTTGTTTCTTATCAATCAGGACAAGATTGGAAACCCAGTCTGTGAGAGCCACTGGATAAATAAAGCTGGCTTTCAGAAGTTTCTCGACTTTGAGCTTTATAGCAGCCGCTTTACGTGGGTGAACTAGACAAAGGCGTTGTCGGACAGGTTTAGCATTGGGGTATGTCTTGATCTCATGTATCACAATTTCAGGGTCGATACCCAACATTTCTTCGTAGCTCCAGGCGAATATGTCACGAAACTCTTTGAAAAGGGACGTATAGGTGACTATTTTGTCAGGGGAACACGAAGCTCCAATATGGACATGTTCGACGATTCCAGGTTTGACGGATATGTCAAGGGGAATACTGGGCGAGATATTGCTTAAGTTCCCTTCGGAAAACACATTGTGTGCAGACTCGGGAATGGTCGAGATGACGACAACGGTCGACGGGATTGAAATCCATTGGTAGTTCTCAAGAGTATGTTGCTCCAGAAAGAGGATGGAACGATGATGCCCATCGTCCCAAGGGGTGTCCTCCATGACAGACATGATCATCTCGTCTGTGGGAAAAACGACACGGAAAGGATCGGGAGACAACTCGTCAAGAGAGGGGATATAAGGTGTTGTCGATTGAATGGCTTGATAGGCGGATTCAACTAGACTTAACGACATTTCGTCGCTGAAACGAAGATGATCTCCAGGGTCAGGTACTATCCAGGGGTCATGAGACGCAGGAAGTTCATGAGGCAAGGTGGAGATCATGTTGATGGAAGCAACCGACGAGCGTGGAACATTGGGCGGTGGAATGGGGAAAGTACCCATTAACGAAGAGTCCTTGAGAAGGCCTACACCGACATTCTCATAACTCGGTGGGGTTTTATCGATAAACGGTATGTTGCCAGTATGGGTATCGGAATTGAAGAAGGCTAGTTGATCGACGGTGACAACCTTAACTTGATGTGGGAAATGTACCACACGGAAAAGGGTCGACACAATTGTGCGCATGGAATCGATCCAGTTGCGGCCAAGCAGAAGATTATAATCAAGGGGAGTGTCAAAGACTTCCACTTCGACTTGGACCATTTTACCTTCTAACATGATGGGAAATGAAGGAAGAACACTGTAGGGCTTAAAACCGGAGCCATTGAAGGCTTTAAGAGTGTTTTGGGATTCATTCAAAGAAGGAGAGACAATGGCTTTCCAGCAAGCAAGAGACATGACACACGTTGAGGCACCCTCGTCGATAATGGTTCGACAAATGTTTTTGTTAGAGACAATCACTTGGATCTGGAATGTGAGTTGAGGGGTTAACCTTGGAATGTGATCTTCCAAGTCAAAGATTATTAAATTTGTATCCGTCGGGTCAATTCCACCGATAGCTTTCAACAGTGCCTTCCGTTGTGCGGGACAAGTTTGAAGGACTTCAAGGGCTGACATCACAGAAGGTGCTTGGGCCAATTCTTCAATAATGTTGTAGTTCTGGGCCGCACGAACATGAGGATTGAAAGTTGATTTCCTAACGACTCCCTTTGGGGGGGATCGCAGAATTGTGTCGAAGCTTGGTCGTTCGAGATGAAGAGGACCATTTGTAGGTGGAGTCGCTGGAGAGGGTTGTACCAAGGAAGGAGGTAGATCATCAACCTTCTCTTTAGAGGGAGAATAATATTTGGCTCAAGTGGTGAGAGAAACGTTGTTCTACTTAGAATCGCCAGTACACATCAAAACATAGGAGGTGGTAGAAGATGAGGGTTGGTCATGGATGATCAACTAAGCCTATTGTTGAGATGGGAAGGGTTGGGACAAAACAGCCAGTGCAGGTGGTTTTGCGGCTCCTTGAAGGAACTTAGTGACCTCGACGCGTCGTGGAAAATCCTTCGTGTAGTGATCATCACCACAGATAAGACAAGGGTATCGAGGTTTGCGCTTATCCTGATCATCAACAGGGGTAGTTTTGGTTTTCTCTGCTTGAGAATTATTTTTTCCCTCCTTATTCTTACCTCTCCCCTTTTTAGATTTGTTTTTACTGGCTGAGGTAGATTGGACTGCATTTACCTCAGAAGTCTTGACGGTGGGAGGGTTAGGAGACAGAGCATTTTGAACATTAGAAGAAGCAGATTTGGGGTTGGTTCTTGAGGTGGAATGTGGTTGGGCCTGGGAAGATCCAATCACACCGTCAACTGCATGCGAGGCACCTGGAGTAGTTGAAGTGATAGAAGTATTAGGACAAGGTAAGTCAGGTAGTAAATTGTAAAGGGTTCATGTTTGTGAGTAAACGAGGTCAAGATATTGAGCACGACTTATAGCCTTCTCTTTCGTGACTACGCCACCCATGGTAATGTACTTACCAATGTCGTTCACAAATGATTTTGTGAACCACTCTGCCAGCAACTGATCGGGGAGATCAAGTTTAATGAGACGTCGTCTCCTTCACCACTCATGGATGTGATCGGATATATGAGTGGCTCTTTTCTGTTTGAAGGAAGTCAAAATATCGGCCCCTGTGTCATAACGAATTGGTAACTGGTAGTGTGTGAGGAAATCCATGGCTAGGGTGTTGAAGTCAGAGAAGAAACCTCGTGGCAATTCGATATACCACTTCATAGCAGAACTTGTGAGAGTTCGTTGAAAAATACGTAAACGAATAGAGTCATCCATCAATGAGTTGGATGAGCACCATAGGTGAAAAGTCATAACATGATTGTTGGGGTCCTCTCCCGCTTTGCTGTCGAATTTAGGAATGTCCGATGGAAGCTTGGCTGGTATAACAGGCCATTGGGGAGAGTGATGAATAGGATCATTTAAAATCCTTGACAAATATGGAATATCCAAAGTGGTGAGAAAGGGTAACTGTCGATTCACCTACGGGTACTGGTGGCTTTGGGGAGGAAGCCCTGTCGACAAACCAGTAAGACCATAAGCATTTTTCATATAATGTGAAGACCCAGGCATATTCAGTGGTGGTTGGAGAGGATAGTAGCTCATAGGAGTATACCCTGGAATAGGGGCTTGAGTTTGAGCATTCTCCCCCCAAATGGGATTGAATGAACCTAGATATGGTTGGCCCATACTAGGAGGTATTACGGATGCAGCTGGAAACTGCTACCCCCCAGTCGATTGAGGAGGATGTTGTATCAACTGATTCCAATATTGGGCCAAGGAGGGAGGTATGTTTTGCCCATAATGTGGGGTCGGTCCTCCCATCGAAGGTGGTGTTCCAGTTGGTGGCAATGTGCCAATTGGGGGTTGTGTTCCAATTGGGACTTGCGTTCCAAAAGGAATTTTCCCACTGAGAGGGGGTTGAGTCATACCACCTTGGTGAAATTGTCCACCAACCAGAAACTGGTAATTTGGAGTGAATGATGGAATAGTTCCACTAGGATTAAGATTGCCAGTAGAAGATGAAGAAGGTCCTCCAAAAGGAAATTGAGGGAGTGTTGGAATAAAACCGGGAAGAGAGTGCCCAGAATAAGAAGGACCACCAGGAGAGCCGGATGGAGTTTGCGCAGGAGTATGAATGGAAGCATTCAACGCACGGTATCTGGGTGGTAGTGTCAGAGTGACATTGGGAATTCACGGTGTGTTGATGGGAGCAAGACTAACCGCAGTAAACCCGGTTGGAACACTTGTAGTATCTATGAGATGGGCCATTTCGGCAGGGATGGTAAAGTGATAAGCAGTAGTCAACGGTACTGTCTCTGGACTAGAGATTTTAGAAATCACAGGTGGGTTGATTTCAGAAATCACAGGTGAACTTGGACCAAAAAGGTCTCGTCGGAAAACACCTGTAGAAAAAAAAATATCTTGGCCTTCTATGCCTGGAAAGGGTCCAACTGGTGATCCAAAAGATGTAGCAACTAAGTCTCCGGAAGAATTCAGCCGCATAAAAGTTCGCTCAGAATCAGGGTGAAGTCGAAAGTCCTCTCGAGTATTTGTAATTCGAAAATGTTCTAGAGAGTCAGTTCATTCCACTTGTGGCATGGTAACGACTGTGACTTCACTTTGCCGAGGAGAGCCCTCAGGTGTACTTGTAG
>SNQJ01S0095979.1:17426-31973 GCA_010110895.2 Picea sitchensis
TGAAGAAGATCAAATCCTCTTGATAGACTTGCTAGAGTCTCCAAGCTACTGTTCAAGCTAAGTCCTTCACACAATTCTTTCACCAATTCTCCAATGAATCTTGCTTAACCTTTTCCGTGATAATTTCCTCAATATATAGGAGAGAATGAGATGGTTACTTAGATAAGAATGATCCCACAATATCAGGGAATCCAGTACAAAGATAACCATTCTAATGCCAACCCATTCTTCTAGAAGATTCCTTTCTAGAAACATCGAGAATTCATCTTTTTCCATGCTTTAGGAAGAGTTCGCACCTTGGCTATTCAACACAGTGCGAGAAGTTCACACCCTGGCTTAAGGCAGCCTGTGAGAATGGGTCATTCTCGCATCCTGACATACTAGCAGCCTGCGAACCTTCTTCAAAAGTGAGTTTTCTGGGAATAGATGGAAGTAACTTTTCTCAGGAGAAAGTTCTTATGAAGAGCTTGAGTATACCATCATTAATACACCATCATGATGACCAAAATCATGGGTAACAATTGACATGTGTGTCCACTATCTGGTCGGTGGATGCTTGTTCCATGCAGTCAGGGTTGAGATTTGTTGAGTTCGGTTGATCTCAGAGGTGTCCAATAATGGTGGAAAATATGGTCGAAGGAGGTCCACATTGAATACTAGATGTAGACCAAGGAAGGGTGGAGTGTTGAGCTCAAAAGAATTGCTACCCATAGCCTTGGTGATAGGGTAAGGCCCATAACGAAGTGGGAAAAGATTTTGATGGGGCTCGGTGAGATGCTCCTTCTACAAATGTAACTAGACTTTGTCGCCAAACTAAAACTGGTGCGGTACCTTGTGTTGATCATGGCGTTGCTTGTTGTTGGTGCAATTATTTGCATAATATATTACCAAACATAAATTATCAATCAAGATTCGTAATCAATAGAGTTGATGAACTATATGTGCCCATAACATATAGGTTCCTATGTCTGATGAGTATAGCATAAAGAAGAAACAATTAACACCAATACTTTGTTTTACAACTTTTTAATCTATCTTCCTCACACAGCTTAAAAATCAGAAAACAAAACTCATAAACCGAATCCAACAAGCATGTGATCCAAAGGTTCTTGCTTAGGTAATGAATCTGTCCATTTACAGGCTCATGAAATAAAAATATGGACTTTGAATCTGTCCCTTGTAGCAACTAAACCAATCAACAATTAACACTCTATTTCAAACTTAGAAGAGAAAATTGATAACAGAACTTCTCAAACAAACAATGGATCAAAAGGTTATTTCTTAGGTAATAAGTTCGTTCATTCCAGGCTTATGAATTAGAGAGATGAACTAAAGATCTTGTTTCCTGTAGGAATCAAAACAGTAATTAACAATCAACTCTAGTCACTCTTAAAAAAAATTCAAATCATAACTCAATTATGTTCAATCAAACCTATGTAGTACAGAAAACAATCAATATAATTGAGAGGCTTCATTATGGAACATGAAAATGAGAGATAAATTCCCCTGGTTCCTGTACCTACTGAGAACACTACAATCAAAATCTCAAAATAACATTTTCTTAACATTCCCATACATCAAACAATTAAATGTTACCCTACAAAAATAGAAAGGAAACTAATTGTGCACACTGTTTCAAAAGAAAACAATTATGTGTTTAATATTTAAAATGCATTTAAAATTATTAACAAAACATAACTGTTAAATATTCACACAATCACACAAAGAATATACATGGAGGTTTACCTTAGTTGGGGTGGTGGGCCCTTGCCAAACCAACAAGGAACCTCTTAAGAAAATAATAGACTAAAACGTTTTACTCATACCCATAAATTGCACAACAACTCATTTGTATTCCTTCAACTTGTAAAATCGAATTAGCAATTCATCATCTTGTATATTATGGCAATATGAATCATTTTGTTCATTACATCCATACGTATCTCCTGTGTATCCTATCTCCTATACAACATCTATTATAAAGAAGGTGAATTGTTACTATCAAGAGATAAGGATAATTATTAAACAATTTTAAAATATTACAATTGGAAATACATATCAAATATTTAGGGATGGAATCCATCCTCATGAGTGATGAAGTCGATCATGATCTTGAAAAATACTTTGGAGACTTCGATCCAACCAATTTCTTGGAATCTCCTTCAGCAAACGTGTTCAACAAGTGAATTTTGGAAATAGCAATTGGTACCATAATACACATAGTAGTTTGGTACCGGAATAGCACAGTTGCACTGGTACCAAAATAGGTGCAGTTGTTTGGTACCGGAATAACACAGTCACACTGGTATCAGAATAGCACAGGCTGGTACCGGAATAGCAAAGGCTGGTACCAGAATAACATGGGGCAGTACCAATACAATATTATGTAGTTCTGTTGGTACCGGATCAATGTTATGCGGTTTTGTTGGTACCATATCAATGCTTATTAAGATCAAATGATTAGGATCATGCACAATCAACCATTTTAATCGAATAACTCAAGAAAATTAAACAAAATATGCCTTAATCATACATTCGCTCTCTATGCACATTGTTATAACCCTAATTTTCACCAGACATGCTTACCTGGCCTCAGGCCATCTCAGATTCCTTCTTTTCCAAAACACTACTGAACAACTCTTCTTAAAAACCCCTTTTATAAAGCCCAACGCACCCTGCTTCATTACTGCATGCGTGTACACTCTAACTGACCCAAGACAACCCATGTGTACCTACAAAAGCATGGAAAAAGGAAAGTTGTTTATGGAACACACATCTTTGGGTAAGTTAACTAAACCTTTAGGTCATGCATGGCCAGTCACTCGACCAAATACCTAGCTTCTTATAGCCTATAAAAGAAGGGTTAGGGGTCCCATTTGAAAGGAGGAAAATCATAGTAAAGAGACTATACCCAATTGAGCATTGCCCTTGTCCCAACCTTTAGCCACCCTTGTGCAATGAGAAGTATAGAGAAAATAAGTTGGAGGACAATTGAAGAGGATCCCAGGACTAGGTTCGTGGAGCAATGGTCGACTTCATGATTGTAAGTTTCTTTAGTGAAGTTAATAATAAAGAAGTACTTTTCCCATCCCACCATATGAGGTTTTCATTATTTATTGCGTACATGTTGATTAAATCTTTAACCCATTAATATATATATTAAATGCATGTGGAGTTCTTTGTTTGTCTTTTGTGAATGCATGTCAGCCTTGGGAGGAGAGTTGTAGTCAAAGAGTGACCAAGAGAGAAGAGGGATCGATATCAAACGCTGCAATAAGGTATGTTCACTTCATCTTCTTAAATAAATATTTGGTTAAGAATAATGGGGTTTAGGTCTGGGATGATGGTAAAAAGTATGAATCTTTAGGTCTTTTATGCATGCATGATAAAACCCTAAGTTCTAGTTCGTAGAGGGATTTCCCACTCACAACAGAATTGGCGACCATATTGGGGACTCTCTAGGGTTCTTTGGAGATTTTTTATTGGGTATTTTAAAATTGGTTTTACTACCTTTTTTGAGTTTCTGCAAGAAGTCTGAGTGTTCATGGGTTCTATTTCTCAATACCAGTCTTCCCTGCTTTGCTTACCAGACTATTTCTTTTATGTTTTTGAGAGTCTTAAAAGGCATATGCGCCCTCTAGTGGGACAACCTGTGTATGCACATGCCCTACCTTTAGTCAACCCACATATGTACGCCTGGTGATGAAGTGTTAGTTGCGTGTCTGAGAACCCAGGAAATCCTTCTTAGGAAGAGGCATCCATCCTCTCCCCTGCAGAAGTGATCCTTCTCAGGGATCTTCTGGGTCCTTCTAGGTCTCTGATTGAACATTCCATAGTCAGGTAAAAACCTTAGGATTAGCTTTGTTTTGCTAAACTTTTCTTCCCTCTTCTTTGTCAAAGTAAGTTTTTGTACCTTTAAGGGGTTCTGGTTTTCAATACCAGTACTCCCTGCCTAAGCTTAGCTGCTTGTCCTCCTTTTTTGAGGAAAAACAGAGGCACACACAGCCTGTAGTGAGCCTGAATGCGTGCATACGCATCCTTTCATTGGACAGCCCGTGTGCATATGCTGGATGTTTAAGTGACAATCACGTGTCTGTCTAGAAAATTTTGAGGAGGCAATCATCCTCTTCTCTGTCAAGTTTTTACTTCCCAGGTTTTTCTTGTTTCTTTCTGGTCTCTGTCATAAGCAGTTTTAGCCTAGGTTGTATTCCAACATAGCTTTTTTTTTCATTTAAAATATTTTTTGTGTTTCCTAGATTTTTAAACTTATTTATAGCTTGAAATTTTAAGAAAAATGAGTTGCATTCATTAGTTTCTTTTAGAATCTTTTGTTATTTCTTCTTTGATTGGAAGAAAATATAAAAAAAAAATTAGTTTGTTAGATTTCCTTTTTTCCTGGCATTTTATTTGCATTGTTATTTGAAAAAGAAAAAGAAATTAGCATAGCGTTGTGTTTTCTTCTAATTTTAAATGCATTTCAAAAATAAAATAAAATAAGAAATATAATCATTCTTTGCCAATGTTCATGTAAGTTTCATCATTTTTCACAAAGAGTTTTAACAACATTAGTTGCACTACCATACCCCTTTTGAGTAAATCAAGCCTTAAAAAGAACACTAATTAAAAATTACTAGACTTTATGTTTGTAGGGTCCATGAACTAGATTAGGATAGAGTCTTGATTTAGGTTAGAGAGGAAACTCTTCAAGGCTATAAAACAAACATACGATTATGTTCTAAGGAGTGTAGAAGTCTCGTAACGTGGAAATTATCCGGGACCCCCCTCTAACACAGGGGATAAACATGAGGTCGCGTGTGGAAAGGTAGCAGAGATAACACCCACAAAGTCGGACCAAGCATAGTGGGGAACACATATAGAGGACTTGTCTTGGGATTTCGTTGATCGCATTTTCCATGGAGCTTCGTGGGTCTCAAATCCGTTCGAGGTCCTCAGTCATCTTTCAGAACACTTGCTTTTGATACCGTTGATAGGTTTCGAGCTTGATACCCTTCTCATTGTGGTCCACTCGACTGTCGACTGTACCCGCCTCGTGATTGTTCATGAGTTGCCAACCTAGTTTCCTTTATGTTATGGACTTACACAGGTGACCGCGTGGGTATACCGCAGTACCTAGGGAAAACAGCGGGCCACACTTTGTAGAGTATACCCAGAGGGTGCTTCCATATTCGAGTTTTACTTGCACCGGTAATTTTCTCTAGTGTTGGTTGGTGTAACTATTCTTCCAACTAGTTAGTCATTTTCATGATTTTCCTTTAGGAAATTTTTGTGTATGTTCTGTGCTCCCTAGTTTTCCATAGTGAGTTAGTCAGTTGTGTCTTTAGGTCTCTTACCTAGGGTGGCAGACCACCCACTCTGCTTGTTGAGAGGACTTTTCAGTCTTTCGCTTAGAAACATGGAGCCGCCTCTTTATAGGTGTTGTTTTGATAACACAGGTTCTTTAGAGTCAGTGTGTGAGACTTTTACAGACTTGAATGATCCCGCAAGGGGAGAACCTATGCATAGGATATTCATGGCTAATTTTCTTGACCATACCGACCAAGGAACCCTTTCACAAGGGGATTCTTGTGCTTTTCCCTTCCTCGGAAACATTGGTGTCCCTTTGATGGCCACTTTGTACCTTCCTAGGTTGAATGTGGGAATATTGATTTGGTTGGGTACCATTCCAAATGTCCCGAATGGTATTGATGCTTCTCAGTTAAGCACCTTAAGTCACAAGCATGTTGTTGATGTTTCTTTGTCAGGAAAGTCTTCTCCGCCTCCTTCTCCTACCTCTGATGAAAGTACAGTTACTAGTAACCAGAAGTCTAAATGAAGTAGAAAGAGGAAGAATAGGAAGAAGAAATCACCAACCTCTGCGAGTCATGTTGGAGATACGTCCTCAACCTTCGCAAGTCATGTTGAACACCAACACCTAGCCTCTGCAAGTCACGCTGGGGGCACTCACCCAGCCCCTGCCAGTCATGCTGGGGAAAAATTCCAGTCACTCCTAGTCATACTGGTAATAGGTCTGTAGCCTCTGCAAGTCATGTTATTGACCCATCACTAACCTCTGCAAGTCATGTTGGAGATGTACAACCAACCATTGCTAGTCATGCTGAGGGCATTAATTATGTTGAGAAACCTAGACGGATAGGATGTAAGCCTAAGTTCCCCTGTAATCTTTGCAAGGGAGATCAACTTACTCATTTGTGCCCTATAATTTCATAGGTACACAGATTGTGTTCCCTATCTACAAATTCTTATGATTCCGAGTCTTTTGAGGTTTCCTCGCAGTCAATTCAACCATTGGTTGAGAAAGAGGTCATGTTGATGCAATCATCGGCTGATCCCACTCCTCTTTTGGGGGGTGAGGTGCCTTTAGACCATGTAGTCTCTCAACCTATTCAACCATTGGTTGTGAAAGTGGTCATGTTGATGCAGTCATCAGATGATCCCACTCTTATTTTGGGGAGTGACGTGTCTACCAACTATATTTTTAGCATTTACGGTTCAATACTTTCAGAACAAGGGGGCATTCTGCTCATTCCAAGAACTCCCCCTCCAAGCTCTAGGATGGTTTCCTTTGATTGGAATGACCTTGTTGAGCCTCGTCTTCCTTCTGCCACACCTTTTCAAATAAGGGTTGAAATTAATTTAACAAACATTTATCGATGTATTGTGGATGAGGGAGCCTCTGCAAGTATTTTATCCTCCTCAGTTTGGAAAGTCTTGGGATCTCCCAAGCTTGTGTCTTATTCACATGAGTTGTTGGCTTTTGACATATGTCCTAGTGAATATTTGGGGATTCTTCCTCAATTGCCTATCTCGTTAGGTGGGAAGACTGTTCGTCTCAATGTTATAGTGGTGCAAGGCCCATTAGATTTCAATATGCTTCTCGGGAGTGATTATGTATATGCTATGAAATATGTGGTATCTACGCTCTTCCGGATGATGCATTTCCCTCACAATGGAAGAATTGTCACTATTGACCAGCTGGAATATGATAATCACCATCCTAATTCGGTGTTAGTTCAGGATTCCCCTTTATATATTCCTAGTGTTCGTGTAGACTCCACCCCTCCACGGGTTAATTATGTGGCATCTTATCCTCGATGTTCAATTGCTTCTGAGCAGGAACCTGTGAAATCATGTTTTCCTTATCGAGACTTGGAATCAACAATTGATCCATTGGTGTATCCAATGGGGGCATGGGAGCCCTTAATTCCCCCTCTTGGTCCAAGTAGGCTTGAGTATCCTTCTAAGTTTGATCTTGTTGTTTGTAGATCCTCAAGCCCTTGTTCTCCTGACTCTTTGCTGATAGACTCTGCCAATCCTGGCTAGAAACTCCATCATCATATGGAGTATGGTCAGTTTACTTCACCCTTTAGAACTGTCGACCCTCATTTGTGTGATTTCTAGGATTTTGAATTGCCTTCAGATAAGACTATCCTTGAAGCCATGACTACAGTTTCTATACCGTGGGAGGAATTACACCGTGGTTTGTGTTTTCTTCCCTTTTGGGAGACTTCCCAAGTTGACTATCGAAGAGACTCCTGGTCTGAGCCTAACAACGGGCTCTACCTGAACCAGTTTCATACATGAGTTGTAGCCCCCATGGAGTATTTTTAAGCCCTTTTCAGACTCCCTAAAGATGAAAATATTGCCGAGTGACCTTGTTTCTTCACACTCGTTAAATTGGTCCGGAAGAACGTTCCTTACACGGGTCTTCTTTTAAGCCCTTTTCAGACCCTCTAAACATGAAAAGATTTCTGAGCGATCTTGTGGCCTTTCGCGCTTGTTAAACTGAAATTTGAAGTCACGTCTATCCGGCGGTAGTTTACCCCTTTTTCGGTCCAGATGGTCAACTATACGAACAAAGGTATACTCTAGAGGCTTCACATCCCTAGAAGAGTACCCTCAGGTATAATTTTACCCCTTTTTCGGGCCTGAGGGACTAAATTTATGAAAAAGGAACCCCCACGGAGTCCATAGTTAAGCTCTTTTTAGACTCCCTAAAATTGAAAAGATCGTTGAGTGACCTTATTCTTTCACACTCGTTAAAATGGTCTAGAAGAACATTCCCAAAGGAGTCCATAGTTAAGCTTTTTTAAAACTCCTTTAAAATGAAAAAATGGTCGAGTGATCTTGTCTTTATTACACTCATTAAAATGGTTTTATATAGACGTCTTGTCGGTGCTAGTTTACCCCTTTTTCGAACTGACTAGACTACCTTCGAAAAAGGTACCCCAGTGGAGTCTCCTTTTACAGTTTTTCAGACTCTCTAAATATGAAAAACCACCGAGCTTACCTTCTCTGGACTCATTAAACGTACATCGAAGGACGTTGCCATTGTGTGTTTTGTTAACCGTGTTTGCATACCTGTGTCTTTGGTCTAATGCTATCTCCATGTTGCTCTCAACTGAACCATCTGAAGCATGCCTTATACGGAAGACCTGTAGCACTTTGCCTCTGCATCTTAACACCTTTGGCCCCGGGAGGGATTTTTTCCAAGTGTCCTTACTTTGAACATTGGTCTTTTCCTTGCGCCTCGAACTCGTATGTTTGCGACACTCATCCCTCCTTTGTAACGTAACATTCTTTTATTCTTTTTCAAGCCTTCCAAAATTATTGAAAAAGACAAACAAAAAAAATCAAATATACCCCAAAAAGAGGAAGGGAAAATTATTTTATTTTTATTGGCAGCACAATGAGCCACCCTTGGACAAAGCACATCCTTTTGTTTGTTCATCAAGTCCTGGGTTTTAATATGACCTTAGGAAGTTGTTCTTGCTACATTGAGCTGTGTCCTCCTCCATTTTGTTACTCTTCCAAACATATGGAGAGTTTGCATTGCCTCCTGCCTCGTGAACTTATGTTAATACCATGTTGCCTGAGTCTCATCATTTGTCATGCTATTGTCCAAGGGAAGTTTTTACCAAGCCCAAGTCGGCCCCTCTACATCTTGTCTCTTGCCCTCATGCCCGACCATCCTCAAAGCCCAATCAAGTCTTTGTTCGAAATAAATGAAGCTCTCAATCTGATCATCAAGATTCTCTAGTCCATGACCGATGAGCCATTGAAGACCTCTGGGTAGTGAATTCGTAGACTCATATTACACTCCTACCCGAGTTTTGAAAATTTTGAAGTTGTTGCTCGAGCTCTGAAGACCTCATCTCCAGCCATCAGGCCTTATCATCTTCTAGAAGATGGATACTCTACATGTATATCTTTTTTATTTTGATATGTAGCTCTGTTGTGTATTCCTCGCGACTGCACTTTATATAGTTATATGACATGGATCAATATTATGCAGTTCTGATGGTACCGGATCAATTTTATGCAGTTTTGTTGGTACCATATCAATGCTTATTAAGATCAAATGATTAGGATCATGCACAATCAACCATTTTAATCGAATTAACTCAAGAAAATTAAACAAAATATGCCTTAATCATACGTTACCTCTCTATGCACATGAGCAAGGTCATTAACTGTATTTATGGAAGAAACAATCAATTTTATACGCATAACATAGGTAAAATAGGTTCATATAGGGGGTAATAGAGGGTATTAGAAGTGTCAAAATGGAGCCTCAACATTCTCCCATGCTTAAGTCAGTCCATGTCCTCATGCAACAATGATCTTCAAAATTTCAAAATTGATCATACTCTTCACTCGATCAAGCATTCTTTGAAGTTTCACCTTTCTTCAGCTCCTTAAGTTCCTGTCATACATATAAACTTCCTGGCTTATGCTTCACATTCTTACCCATGACAAAGTAGTTATGACGAAAAATTGGAGTCATGAGTAATAGATTAGATCTGTTAGTGATTTGTCATCAAGCCTTATCAAATATGTTGTCGATCATAGTTAAGAGAAAGGGTTGGATGTGACTCTAATATGATTATAGGATAGTGGCCAATATTTTTCGTAATGACTTTGAATAATATCCCCCCCTGGCTAAATTACCTTTAAATAAAAAGTGATATAATAATAGTTTAGATATCATTTGAAGAGACGAACACATACAAGAATACATCCCAAGATGATTAACTCATTTCTGATCCAAGTTTTTAGAGATGAAGCTCTTCTTGCTTAGGTAAGGTGAATTACACATACTAGGGGTCCCACTTCTGATGCAAACCTATTTATTTTAAATATAGAACTGTAAAGTGGATACTTGAAGGTTCTTAAGAAAATCATCCGAGAGATATAAAGGTCATCTCCTAGCCTTTATTTGATAATGATTGATTCAGAATGAGACCCAAGTTTTTTTTTTCCAGTTTTAAGTGTGCCAATTTATGTTTTTCAACTCCCTTTACTTGACATAGCCCCGCTGCCAGCAGGCTTGTTCAGTACGCCAACGGGTTTACCTTAGTACTGTACAAGCATGGCCCCACTGCCAACAAGCTTGTTCAGTACCCCGACAAGTTTACTTGTACTTCCTGATACTTCCTTTTTATTATATTACTCAAAATATTTAGAATAATATATACTGTTCATTGACAGTTTTAGAGTATAAGGAAGGCAGGTGGTACAAAAGTGTTTTAGAGTTATTAGGCACATAATTAATTGTTTTCAATTATCCCAAGGGTGACATCATCCACATTCAACTTAAATCTCAGCTATTCAATGTATAATGGAACATCTCAGATAATGACTAAGAGGTACCTCTAGTTAATCCTATTAGGGTTCTCCTGAAATTTCATTGCGGTTTTGCAAGGCCCGTCCACCACATGAGGTTTTCATCAATACCTCCCAAGAAAAACTTGTAAAGATAAAATTGGATAAAAACTTGTTTGAATCAACTAGGTTGGTATTTGACATAATGGTGTTACCACTTTTCAATGGATATTTCAATTAGCAATCACTTCTTCAAAATGATCAGGTAATAAGACAAGTGCACCCATTATCATATAGAGATAAATGTGAAAATATCTTCTTAAAGGAGAGCAAGGATGATTCATTCAAGTTTGAGTGTATAAATGTAGGAGGAACATGTACATGAGAGTAAAAACAATTCAATAAAAGACTTAAATGATCCTTGATAGAAAGAACATGAAGAGATTATCCCATACCTCTAATTACCTGAAGTGAAAACAATGTTAAGGACATGAAAAAGATCATATCCTTTGGCATCAGTACCAGATAAGTAATTGCTATCAGAACATGTTTCTGCAATACCGTAATAGATAGTACCGGAATAGAGTGAAATGATGGATGATTTTTTCTCATTTATGGAGACAACCACTTCACAAAGGAATTCGGTGATAATATATGAGGACACGTATACAAGGGCTTGCAAAAGTTCATGGTAGGGAGCATGCAATAATTGAGAGTAACCATATGTTTACTACATAATTAGTCTAACTCCTTAATAAAATGAAAAAATGTTGAGTTTATACATCCTATTGCTTGAAGCATTTAAATCGAGCAACAAAACTTGAATATATGATTATAGCTACCGACACCTTATTACCAGTACCGGATCACTTGAGTACCGGATGAGCACATACCTAGTGCTTTTGAAACTTTTGTAGGCTACACCTTTGTAGAATTTGCTAGTGTTTTCTGCAAACTGGAATTTGTAGACTTATCCTTGTGGATGACATACTCTGAGTATCAAGGTGTAGAAGATGCTAGCAATAATTATTTCTGTAGGAAGAAACATATGAATTTGTTGAAGTATCATGCTGGAAAAACACTGCTTCTGCTGCCACTTCCATTTTATTAGAAAATAAACCTAACTACTACTATCTTAGCAACCACTCCCCCATGCTTGATGTTTTCCATGGCCTCATGCAAACAATATTAGACACTAAAAATTTTCTCAGAGGGTTGTGAACATCTACTAAAAACAAACCAATAGAACTAATTAAAACTAGATTTTTATTCATGCTTAAAAATAGAAAATTTAGGGAAAATGTCAAAAGTTGAATTATTAGCTATGAATAAAATAGTTTGGAATTAACATTTAGTTTCAACTTCTATTATAAAGATCACTAAATTGATCATCCTTTTGAAATAGTGGTCTTAAAATAGATAGGTAATGATAAAGCATGAATGCATCATTTTAAACAACTTAAGGAGAAAGAATAAATTTGAAGAAATAGGTCATGAAGCACTCCCTTAAGTGCTATATTTTGTTGACAAGGATGACTTGTCCACTTTTGAAACCCTTCAAGTATTATACATTCATTCAGAGGATGAAGAGATTCCCTTCTCATAAGATTCCAAACAAAATCATCATAACTTTTAAAAGGAAATCTACTATAGGAATGAGAGATCTTAAACCGACTGCTTATTAGATTTTGACATTCCCATTTATTAAAAATATGAAAGGTAGGTTGAATTGCAACATTTATTTATTTATTTACTATCCTACTCTAATTGAACAAAATAAAATGTCCTTCAAGTATAGGAATACTTCCAGTGAAGCCATGTGCGTAACAGGGTTAGAAATATATCCATACTCAGGTTTAAAAGATAAATTTTAATGCATACCGGAGTATGAAGGACCATCTGCTTTGATGATAAGATCGAGCAATAATGAAAAATATTAGAGTGGTGTGACCTAATAACTAATTGAAACCATATTTCAATAGGATCACTATATTCTTGTTTCTCTTCTTTGTTTAGGTCACACTGAATGTCCTCCTCTACTATGCTATGCAGATTATCCTCTTCAAGATGATTGGTATTTGGAGTACATACAAGATCTACTAAGAGGCATGCTAAGGAATCCTCAATATCAGGTTCCATTGTTTTTTCTCCATTGAATTCTATCCTTGATTCTTTATTCTCCTCAACAAATTGACAAGAGGAATCTAACGGGACTTCTAAATCTTCTTGTGGAGAGACAACTAGATTCTTGACTGCTGTCAAGATATGCTCTTCTTGAGAGGCAGATATCCCAGCTGCTACTAGATTATGAGAAATATCTTGAAGGAAATTTCTTCAAGCTCTTGATCATCCTTGAATTACGCTAGCTGGTTGATGATCCCTGTCTCGCAACACAACTTAGTACTTGAGGGTTCTTACAACACCCCAAAAATGATTTATGTTTTAAGGATCTGAATTTTAAAATTATTTGCAAAAATAAAACACACTAAACTTGAAATCCTTGAGTTACTGGGATCCTGCTATCACCAAGTTATTGGTTTGCACAAGTTAGCTCATCATAAATAAAACTAAATTTACATAAAAAAAGGAAAAATACACTTGCATTAAAAGAAGAGGACAACCTAAGTTTGGAGTAACCCCAACAAAGTGAATTTGTGGGCTCTTCCCACACATCTGACCATATTCTCTCTACCCTTAGGTCATCCATAAAACAAATCCAAAACCATTAAAGCAATCTAATTCAAATACTACCTATTACCATTTACAACTCCTCGACAATGACGCCAAAATGTTGGTGCAATTATTTGCATAATATATTACCAAACATAAATTATCAACCAGGATTCGTAATCAATAGAGATGATGCACTATATGTGCTGATAACATATAGGTTCCTATGTCTGATGAGTATAGCATAAATAAGAAGCAATTAACACCAATACTTTGTTTTACAACTTTTTAATCTATCTTCTTCACACAACTTAAAAATCAGAAAACAAAACTCATAAACTGAATCCAACAAGCATGTGATCTAAAGTTTCTTGCTCAGGTAATGAATCTTTCCATTTATAGGCTCATGAAATAAAAAGATGGACTTTCAATCTGTCCCTTGTAGCAACTAAACCAATCAGCAACTAACACTATGTTTCAAACTTAGAAGAGAAAATTGATAACAGAACTTCTCAAACAAACAATGGATCAAAAGGTTCTTTCTTACATAACAAGTCCGTTCATTCCAAGCTTAGGAATTAGAGAGATGAATGAAAGATCTTGTTTCCTATAGGAATCAAAATAGTAATTAACATTCAACTCCAGTCACTCTTAAACAAAATTCAAATCATAACACAATTTTGTTCAATCAAACCTATGTAGTACATAAAACAGTCAATATAATTGAGAGGCTTCATTATGGAACATGAAAATGAGAGATAAAGTCCTCTGGTTCCTGTACATACTGAGAACACTATAATCACAAAATCAAAATAAAATTTTCTTAACATTCCAATACATCAAACAATTAAATGTTACCCTATAGAAATATAAAGGAAACTAACTGTGCACAGTGATTCAAAAGAAAACAATTCTATGTTTAATATTTAAAATGCATTTAAATTTATTAACAAAACAAAATTGTTAAATATTCACACAATCACACAAAGAATATACATGGAGGTTTACCTGAGTTGGGATGGTGGGCCCTTGTCGAACCAACAAGGAACCTCTTAAGAAAATAACAGACTAAAACGTTTTACTCATACCCATAAATTGCACAACAGCTCATTTGTATTTCTTCAACTTGTAAAATCAAATCAGCAGTTCATCATCTCGTATATTATGGAAATATGAATCATTTTTGTTCATTACATCCATACGTATCTCCTGTGTATCCTATCTCCTATACAACATCCATTATAAAGAAGGTGA
>SNQJ01S0095979.1:47237-67770 GCA_010110895.2 Picea sitchensis
TAGCCTTTATGTTTGTAGGGTCCATCAACTAGATTAGGCTAGAGCCTTGATTTAGGTTGGAGAAGAAACTCTTCAAGGCTATAAAACAAACATACGATTATGTTTTAAGGAGTGTAGAAGTCCAGTAATATGGAAATTATCTGGGAACCCCCTCTAACACAGGGGATAAACACGAGGTCACGTGCGGAAAGGTAGCATAGATAACCTCTCCAAAGTCGAACCAAGTTTAGTCAAGAACACATATAGAGGACTTGTCTTGGGATTCTATTGATCGCATTTGCCACGGAGCTTCATGTGTCTCGAATCCGTTCGAGGTCCTCAGTCATCTTCCGGAACACTTTATTTTTATACCCTTGATAGGTTTCGGGCTTGATACCCTTCTCATTGCGGTCCACCCGACTATCGACTGTACCCGCCTGTTGATTGTTCACAAGCTGACAACCTAGTTGCCTTTATTTTAGGGACTTACACATGTGACCGCAGGGGTATACCGCAGTACCTAGGGAATACATCGGGCCACGCTTTGTAGAGTATACCCGGAGGGTGATTTTGTATTCAAGTTTCACTTGCACTGGTAAGTTGCTCTAGTGTTGGTTGGTGTAACTGTTCTTCCAACTAGTTAGTCATTTGCTTGATTTGCCTTTAGGAACTTTTAGTGTGTGCTTTGTGCTCCCTAGTTTTCCATAGTGAGTTAGTCAGTTGTGTCTTTGGGTCTCTGACCTAGGGTGGTAGACCGCCCACTCCGCTGGTTGAGAGGACTTTTCAATCATCCGCTTAGAAACGTGGAGCTGCCTCTTTATAGGCGTTGTTTTGATAACACTAGTTCTTCAGAGTCAATGTGTGAGACTTTTACAGACTTGAATGATCCCACAAGGGGAGAACCTGTGCATAGGATATTCATGGCTAATTTTCCCGACCATACCAACCAAGGAACCCCTTCGCAAGGGGATTCTTGTGCTTTTCCCTTCTTTGGAAATGTTGGTGTCCCTTTGATGGCCACTTTGTACCTTCTTGGGTTGAATGTGGGAGTACCGGTTTGGTTGGGTACCATTCCAAATGTCCTGAATGCTCTTGACACTTATCAGTTAAGCACCTTTAGTCACGAGTACCCTGTAGATGTTTCTTCATCAGCAAAGTCTTATCCTCCTCCTTCTCCTGCCTCTGATGAAAGTACAGTTACTAGTAACCAAAAGTCTAAACGAAATAGAAAGAGGAACAATAGGAAGAAGAAATCACTAACCTCTGCGATTCATGTTGGAGATAGGTCCTCAACCTCTGCAATTCATGTTGAACACCAACACCTAGCCTCTGCAAGTCAAGTTGGGGGCACTCACCCAGCCCCTACCAGTCATGCTGGGGGAAAAAGTCTAGCCACTGCTAGTCATACTAGTAATAGGTCTGTAGCCTCTGCAAGTCATGTTATCGACCCATCACTAACCTCTGCAAGTCATGTTGGATATGTACAACCAACCATTGCCATTCATGCTGGGGGCTTTAATTATGTTGAGAAACCTAGACGGATAGGATGAAATCCTAAGTTCCCTTGTAATATTTGCAAGGGAGATCAACTTACTCATCTGTGCCCTAGCATTCCAGAGGTACAAAGATTGTGGTCCCTGTCTGCAAGATCTTTTGATTCTGAGTCTTTTGAGGTTTCCTCGTAGTCGATTCAACCATTGGTTGAGAAAGTGGTCATGCTGATGCAGTCATCGATTGATCCCACTCCTATTTTGGGGGGTGAGGTGCCTTTAGACCATGTAGTCTCTCAGCCTATTCATCCATTGGTTGTGAAAGTGGTCATGCTGATGCAGTCATCGGATGATCCCACTCTTCTTTTGGGGAGTGATGTGTCTACCGACTATGTTTTTAGCATTTCTGGTTCAATACTTTCAGAACAAGGGGGCATTTTTCTCATTCTGAGCACACCCCCTCCAAGCCCTAGGATGGTTTCCTTTGATTTGAATGACCTTGTTGAGCCTCGTCTTCCTTCTGCCGCACCTTTTCAAATAAGGGTTGAAGTTAATTCAACAAACATTTATCTATGTATTGTGGATGAGGCAGTATTTTATCCTCCTCGGTTTGGAAAGTCTCGGGATCTCCCTAGCTTGTGTTTGCTTCACATGAGTTTTTGGCTTTTGACAGATGTCCTAGTGAATATTTGGGGATTCTTCCTTAGTTTCCTATCTCGTTAGGTGGGAAGACTTTTCGTGTCGATGTTATAGTGGTGCAAGGCCCATTAGATTTCAATATGCTTATCTGGCGTGATTATGTATATCCTATGAAAGTTGTGGTGTCTACGCTCTTCCGAGTGATGCATTTCCCTCACAATGGAAGCATTGTCACTATTGACCAGCTGGCATTTGATAAACACCATCCTAATTCAACATTAGTTCAAGATTCCCCTTTATATATTCCCAGTGTTCATGTAGACTCCACCCCACCACGGGTTAATTATGTGGCGTCTTATCCTCGATGTTCAATTGCTTCTAAGTAGGAACCTGTGCAATCATGTTTTCCTTCTCGAGACTTGGAATAAAAAAATGATCCATTGGTCTATGCAATGGGGGCATGGGATCCCTTGATTCCCCCTCTTGGTCCAAGTAGGCTTGAGTATCCTTCCGAGTCTGATCTCGTTCTTTGTAGATCCTCAAGCCCTCGTGCTCGTGACTCTTCACTGATAGACTATGCCAGTCCTGGCCAGAACCTCCATCATCATATGGAGTATGGTTAGTTTGCTTCACCCTTTAGAATTGTCGACCCTCATTTGTGTGATTTCTAGGATTTTGAATTGCCTTCAGATAAGGCTATCCTTGAAGCCATGACTATGGTTTCTATACCGCGGGAGGAATTACATCATGGTTTGTGTTTTCTTCCGTTTTGGGAGACTTCCCAAGTTGACTATCTAAGAGACTCCTGGTCTGAGCCTAGCAGTGGGCTCTACCTGAATCAGTTTCATACATGAGTTGTAGCCCCCATGGAGTCATCTTTAAGCCCTTTTCAGACTTCCTAAAGATGAAAAGATTGTTGAGTGACCTTGTTTCTTCACACTCGTTAAATTGGTCCAGAAGAACATTCCTTATACGGGTCTTCTTTTAAGCCCTTTTCAGACCCTCTAAACATGAAAATATTTTTGAGCGATCTTGTGGGCTTTCACGCTCGTTAAACTGAAATTTGAAGTCACGTCTATCCGGTGGTAGTTTACCCCTTTTTCGGTCCATATGGTCAACTGTGCGAACAAAGGTATACTCTAGAGTCTATACATCCCTAGAAGAGTACCCTCAAGTATAATTTTATCCCTTTTCCGGGCCTGAGGGACTAAATTTACGAAAAAGAAAACCCCATGGAGTGCATAGTTAAGCTCTTTTCAGACTCCCTAAAATTGAAAAGATCGTGGAGTGACCTTATTCTTTCACACTCTTTAAAATGGTCCAGAAGAACATTCCTGACGGAGTCCATAGTTAATATTTTTCCAGACTCCTTAAAAATCAAAAAATGGTCGAGTGATCTTGTCTTTATCACACTCGTTAAAATGGTTTTGAATAGACGTCTTGTCGGTGCTAGTTTACCCCTTTTTCGAACCTACTAGACTACCTTCGAAAAAGGTACTCCAGTGGAGTCTCCTTTATGTTTTTTCAGACTCTCTAAATATGAAAAACCACTGAGCTTACCTTCTCTGGGCTCGTTAAACTTACATCGAAGGACGTTACCATTGTGTGTTTTTTTAACCGCATTTTCATACCTGCATCTTTGGTCTAATGCCAACTCCATGTTGGTCTCAACTAAACCATCTGAAGCATGCCTTATACGCAAGACCTGTAGCACTTTGCCTTTTCCTCTTGACACCTTTGGCCCCGGGAGGGATTTTTCCCAAGTGTCCTTACTTTGAACATCATTCTTTTCCTTACGCCTCAAACTCGTATGTTTGCGACACTCATCCCTCCTTTGTAATGTAACATTCTTTTATTCTTTTTCAAGCCTTCCAAAATTATTGAAAAAGACAAAAAAAAAAAAATCAAATATACCCCAAAAAGAGGAAGGGAAAAGTATTTTCTTTTTATTGGTAGCACAATGAGTCTCCCTTGGACAAAGCACATCCTTTTGTTTGTTCATCAAGCCCTAGGTTTTAATGTGACCTTAGGAAGTTGTTCTCGCTACATTGAGCTATGTCCTCCTCCGTTTGGTTACTCTTCCAAACATATGGAGAGTTTGTGTTTCCTCCTGCCTCGTGAACTTATGTTAATACCATGCTACCTGAGTCTCATCATTTGTCATGCTATTGTCCAAGGGAAGTTTTTACCAAGCCTGAGTTGGCCCCTCTACAGTTTGTCTCTTGCCCTCATGCCCATCCATCCTCAAAGTCCAATCAAGTCTTTGTTCGAAATCAATGAAGCCTTTAGTCTGATCATCAAGATTCTCTAGTCCATGACCGAAAATCCGTTTAAGACCTCTGGGTAGTAACGTCGTACACTCATATTACACTCCTACTCAAGTTTTGAGGATTTTGAAGTTGTTTCTCGAGCAAGACCTCATCTCCAGCCATCAGGCCTTATCAACTTCTAGAAGATGGATACTCTACATGTATATATTTTTGATTTCGATATGTATCTCCACTGTGTATTCCTCGCAGCTACACTTTATATAGTTATATGACATGGATATAAAGTGTATTTGATTGGTAGCCATGATTTTATTTTATCCCGAGCATGGGTATGCCCGCCTTGGTGAGACAATTATTATTTTGTGGACGACACCTCCTGATTTCTGGTCCCTGGGCTCACTTGTTTGGAACATCGGTGAAGATTGTTAATGTATTTCGATCATCAGATTCTCTTCTGACCTCACACATTAGGGGGAATCTATTATAACCCTAATTTTCACCAGATATGCTTACCTGGCCTCAGGCCATCTCAGATTCCTTCTTTTCCAAAACACTACTGAACAACTCTTCTTAAAAAACCCTTTTATAAAGCCCCACGTGCCTTGCTTCATTACTGCATATGTGTACATGCTAGCTGACCCAAGATAGCCAGCGTGTACCTACAAAATCATGGGAAAAGGAAAATTGCCAATGAAACACACAGCTTTGGGTAAGTTAACTAAACCTTTATGCCATGCATGGCTGGTCACTCGACCAAATACCTAGCTTCTTCTAGCCTATAAAAGAAGGGTTAGGGGTCCCATTTGAAAGGAGGAAAATCATAGTAAAGGGACTATACCCAATTGAGCATTCCCCTTGTCCCAACCTTTATCCATCCTTGTGCAAAGAGAAGTATAGAGCAAAGTAGTTGGAGGACAGTTGAAGAGGATCCCGGGGCCAGGTTCGTGGAGCAGTGGCCGACTTCATCATTGTAAGTTTATTTAGTGAAGTTAATAATAAAGAATTACTTTTCCTGTCCCACCATGTGAGGTTTTCATTATTTATTGCGTACATGTTGATTAAATATCTAACCCATGAATCTGTAGATCAAATGCATGTGGAGTTCTCTGTTTGTCTTTTGTGAATGCAGGTTAGCCTTGGGAGGAGAGTTATATTCAAAGAGCGACCAAGCATGAAGAGGGATCGATATCAAATGACGAAATAAGGTATGTTCACTTGATATTATTAACTACGTATTTGCTTAATAATAATGGGGATTAGGTCTGGGATGATGGTAAAAAGTATGAATCTTTAGGTCTTTTCTGCATGCATGATAAAACCCTAAGTGCTAGTCCATAGAGGGATTTCCCACTACAAGACACATGAACAAGGTCATTAATTGTATTTATGGAAGCAACAGTCAAGTTTATACTTAGAACATAGGTAAAATAGGTTCAGATAGGGGGTAATAGAGGGTATTAGAAGTGTCAAAATGGAGACTCAACACTTGTACTTAGCATTGGATTTCTGCAAAATCTCCTAGACCTGTTGGCGGATGTGGTGAATTCTCTCAATGAATCTGGTGGCTTTGTCAATCATAGACTGATCAGGGGAAGATTTTTTCTATGCGGTGGCAAGAGGAAGTGAAACATCAATGGGTCCCAAGGGTTGGAATCCCAAAACCAATTGAAATGGGCTATGGTTGGTGGAACTATGGAGAGCCCTATTGTAGTTGTGTTGGACACATGGGAGACTTTTGTACCATGTTCGAGGATGATTAGAATTATACATGCGCAGGATGTGAAAAAACATCTGATTGATGACGTCAATTTGGGGTGGAAAGCAATGGATTTTGTGAGCTTAGTGTTCAACAAAGACCAGAGACTCGACCAAAAGGTGTTGAGGAACCTGTTGTCTCAGTCGGAGATGATGTTTTGTGGTATCCCAAAGTGGACCCAAAATCATTCGAAAAAGAGCTTGGCAGTATCTTCCACCGTGACATTCTTCTTACAGGCTGTGAGGATGGCCATCTTCAAAAACTGATCAATGACCACAAACATGCAGTCATTTATGTGCTTGGTGAACGACAAACCAGACATGTAATCCATGGAGATGGGTTCCCACAACTTCTCAGGAATAGGAAGAGGGGTGTATAATCCTTTCTTCTTAATGGATAGCTTGGAAATAGCATAGGCATTGCAAGACTTGATATACTTGCTGATGTCTTGTCGAATTTTGGGTCAATAAAAATCTTTCTAAAGAACGGCCACAGTTTTCTCTACGCGAAAATGTCTTTCTACCCGACTATAGTGGGCTTCCAAAATCATCTTTTCACGCTCGCGTGTAGGAACATAGATATGGCCCAGGTGGCATAAGAGTATGTCCTGAATGTGAAAATCAGTAACAATGGCGCTTGTACCAAAGATCTTATATGCGGTGGCGAAGTCAGATCTTGCTAGTAAATTTGGGGCCACTTCAATGTTTCATGTCCATAGGAATGGAGCACAGTGGTGATTGCAACCACAGGAGGCTGACTGTGGCAGTCAACGACACAATTGGAGATACCTAACTTATACTTGATGTTGATATAGAAATCATCCAGGTAGGTGGACCACTTATGATGGCGGTCCATCTGCAATTTCTCCTTTGTCTGTATGAACTGTAGAGGATTGTGATCAGTGTGTATGATTGTCTCTTTCCCCAAAATGTAATGTTTCCATTGATGACAGGATTGGACAATGGAATACATTTCCTTGTCACAGGTGGGGTATTTTTGGATACTATCAGAGAGTGTCTCATTATGGTATGCCATAGGATGCCCATGCTGAGTGATAACTGGGCCCACAACATAGCCAGATGCATCAATCTAAATATCGAATGGTTGTTGCAGATCGGGTAAGGAGAGTACTGGAGCTGAGCACAAGCAATTTTTCAGATCATCGAATGCTCATTTCTTCTCCTTCCCCCACTCAAACTTGGCCCTACCACCACCCTTGGTCACCTGGCGAAGGGCCCAGGAAATATGGGAGAATCCCAACACAAACCATCAGTAGAAATTGGCTAGTCCCATGAAGCTATGAATCTCGACCAATATGGTCGGGGCTGGCCAGTCATGAATGACTTGGATCTTAGCTAGATAAACATGTACTCCATGTTCATCAATAATGTATCCCAGGCATTGGACCCTGTTCATGTCGAAAGAGAATTTTTCCAAGTTGGCATAAAGCTTGTGTTGTTGCAGAGTGCTCAAAACCTGTTGAATAATCTGCATGTGCTCCTCCCACATTCTGCTAAATATGAGGATGTCATCCAAATATACTACCAAAGAGGATTTGGTGAAGTGTCTCAATACATCATCATCAACCTCATGAAAGTGGCGGGTGCATTTGTTAAGCCAAAGGGCATGACTAGCCATTCATAGAGACCTTCTTTAGACTTGAAGGTTGTCTTCCATACATCCGTTGGTTCGATGGGAACCCGGTGATAACCAGACTTCATGTCAATCTTTCTGAATAAATTTTCCCTCTTGAGTTGGTCAAGAAGGTCATCAATCCTAGGGATGGGGTAGCAGTTCCTGACTATGATTTTTTTTAAGTATCTTTAATCAATGCAGAGTCGCCAAGTCCCTTCCTTCTTCTACACCAGTAAAATCAAGCTTCCGCAAGGGGAGAATATGGGCATGATGTTCCCCTTTTGAATAATCTCTTGGATATGACACCTAATTTCATCATTCTCCATCAAAAAACACCGATAGAATGGTCCATTAGGTAGAGGTGCGCCGGGGGTCAGATCAATTGGATGCTTGACTTGGCAGTGTGTTGGTACCCCTGTAGGTGAGGAAAGGATGTCTCTGTATTCTTCCATGATATTTTCCACTTGCTTCTACTTCAAATAGAGGCATTGTGTAGAGGCCATAGATGTGGCGACAAACTTCTACTTACTGTGAGAATGGATCACAAATAAGACAAACTTCCTGGTATGTGAAATGACCTTACTGCATTTCTTATCAGAGATTAAAGAAATAACAGTAGGTGGGGCCACCTCTGGGATCCTATACAATTTTCTACCCAAATTAATAATAAAACTACGGGGTCTAGACTCATACACATCATGAATCTTCCACAAATACGATTGTCCTAAAAGAACATCACAAAATTCAAGGGGAGAAATATCACACAATACCTCATATTTGAAAGGCTTGATGTCGTAGGGAAGACAACATTGTTGGATGACACATAGATCTCTTCCTTGACGAAGCCAGTCGATGGTGTAGGGTTGCGGGTACGACATCATTGGCAGGTCCAACCACTTGATGACCTCTGCTGAAATCAGGTTTTCTAACTACTGTTGTCGACTATGAAATGAATCGGAGTCCCCTTGACCCACATCTGTGAGTGAAAGAGGTATTCCCCTTCCTCTGGTTCGCTTGGCCGAAATTTGGTGGAAGCGACTGTGGCACTGGGTTCAACATCGATAATATACTTCCCTCCTTTAGGATTTGACTCAGAATCATAATCGACCTCTGACTCAGAAGCCTTCATCTCAGCCATGAGGGACTACTTGGAGTGACATTGGTCAGCGTTGTGCTAAGGACTTTTATGGTACTCACACCATTTTCCCATGTTCTTCTTTGTCTTCTCATTTCCCTTATTTTTTTGTAGTTTGGATGGATTTTCCTGAGGGTGACCATCTCAAATTGGTCCCTTGATGTATGGGTTGGGGTTGCCTTTTCCCTGCTTTGACTGTGAGGGGTTTGCAGATCCAAACTCTCATTGTTTTTGCTTAAATTTCTGCTTGATCTTGACAACGTATCTATAAGTCATGCCCAATGAGGCAATGTACAGAAACTCCATTTATGTTTGAATATATCTATGAAAAAAACCACGGTATTTGAGCACCAGATGATGCTTAGAATCTTTGATACCCAATTTTGTACGTAGGGTATGGAAAATATTGGTGAAGTATGGTACTGTTTGGACCCTTTCTTGATGTAGGGTGGTCCATCTGGTGTACTGGTCCTTGTAGCTTCCAACATGGTAGTATTGTTCTTTAATGGTGTCCCAGAAGGAATCCCATGTAGGGGCCACCACAAAAATTGCAGATTCCTACACGGCCCTTTGGTCAGAGTAAGTATCCCACCAATAGTTAACATGGGGACCGACCATGAGGAGTGCAAAAGTGATCTTTTCCCTATTGGAAAAATTGTGCATTGAAAAATATCCTTCGAGCATATTCAACCATTTATATACAACATCCACATCTATCAGTCCTTCAAATAATGGAATATCAAAATTTACCTGTACTTTGAAGGGGGTTGCATGGCCGCTTGATGAAGATGCTTCTCCCGTGGGAAACCGTCGAAGGATCTGCGCAAAGTTGTCCATAATTTCATTCCTTTGTCATGTGAGGGATTCCTCGAGCAACATTTTAATAGGATCTCCTGCTCCATCATCTTTATTTTTGTATCCTATGTTTTTTTGCCGGTCTCGGCACGATCGATCTGGTAATGGATCGATTGGTTCAAGTCCCAACTTCTTGTACCCAGACCTTGTCTGGGACATGCATGAAGAAAAATAAATTAAGAGAAGATTGCTCTGATACCACTGATCTAGATTTAGGAGCGGAACGAATTGATTAATAGACTAAATATCATAAACACAGAGATAAGAAGAATAACACAAATATCCAGTGAAAAAGATCTTCTATTAAATAAAGAAATAGGATGAAACTGAAAACTGCAGAACTGAAACTTGCTCGAATGGTGGTAGCTATCTCTGAGAAGAGATGTGGATGCTATGTGCATCCATCTGAGAAGAAAATTACAATAAGGCTCCAAATGCCCTTTTCATCTTATTCATTAATTCCAAAACCCCAGACATCCAAAAACCTAACCCTAGAAGGTGAAACACCAAAATTCATGTGGGCCCTATGGGTAAGTTGGTGAAATTTGGTACCTCAACTTCCTAGGGTCATAAATTTTGCATACGACCTCCGTTTTAGGCACATGATAGCCCATTGGAAAGTTCTTTCAGAGAACTACACATTCTATCATCAGAACCTGACTTTGTATATAGTTTGACTATGGAAAGTAAAAAAAACAATGTTTAGGGCCCCATAACAACCCTGGAAGTACAACAAGATGTGCTGACATGAAAATATACAAAATAATCCAGTTGAATTAGGCAAGAGGCCACCTGTATCCACCTGGAGAATGTGTGAGGCTTCAGACAACCCCAAAAGTGTAGAACTCACAATTATAAAGCAGTACAAGAAGACGTGCTGAATAAAAAATGGACATGAGGAGCCAATTGGAATAGGTGGGTGGACACCAATATCCATCTGGATCATTGATCTTAGCCACCAATGATTATTTTGAGTGGTATTCATTGGTGTTGTGATAGGGGATTTTGTGGAAGTCACACTACTTCCCAGTGTCATTCTTCCTATTTCCCTTACCTTCTTTTCCCATTTTTTGGACTGGTTGTCATGAGGATGTTGGTTAGGGCCATCTTTATTGTGCTTTGGTAGTTGCAGATTTGCAGACCCAAAATCCCATTTGTTATGGTGCCAAAATTTCTTCTCGATTTTGGCAGCATATTGATAGACAACTCCCAGTGATGAGATGTTTAGGAAAATCATTTCAGTTTGTATGTACCTATGCAGAGCCCCATGGTATTTCAGAACCAGATGTTACTCGAATTATTTGATACCCAGATTGGTACACAAATTATGGAAGGTGTTTGTGAACTCCAGCGTTGTTTGGACCTTCTCTTGCTATAGTGTGGTCCATCTCATGTAATGGTCGTCATAGTTATCAACATGGCACTATTTTTCCTTGACCACATCCAGAAAAAAAATCCCAAGTGGGATTGGTCCCATCTATTCTAGATTCCTCTGTGGAACTTTTCTCCCAGTAAGTTTCCCACCAATGTTTGACATGGGGGAGAGCCTTGAGGAGTGCAAAGGTGATATTATCCCTATCAGAAAAATTGTGAACAGAGAAATAACCTTCTAGCATATTTAACCATTTTTCTAGGGAATCCACATATATCTGACCTTCAAATACGGGAATATCAAAGTTAACTTGTACCTTGAAGGGAGAAGTTCCTCCAAAGTGGTCACTTGATGAATATGCATGTGTTGATATTGGAAAGCGTTGAAGGATTTGGGAACAATTCTTCATCATTTTGTCCCTCTATCGTGCAAGAGCTTGCTCAAGCAACAAGTTAATAGAATCTTTTGCTCCACCATTTTTCTTTTCTTTTTCCATGGAGGGTTTCTTGGGCGTGCGTGAGAGATTGTCCTCAAGAGAGGCAATCTCAACACCTAACTTGCTATACTCGGACCTTGTCAAATACATGAACTAAAAAATGATCAAGAGAATCCTTCTATAATACCACTGATCCATATTTATGAGCGGAACGAAATGAAAGAAGAGATATTACAATGAACACATAGAAATATTGACAGAAATAGAGAACTACAGTAATACATGAATTCTATTAGTGAAAGAACTGTAGAGATAATGTAAAAATACATAGTGAAAGAATGGCGACATCTTATATCTTAGAAGAGATGAGACGGCTATGCTCATTCGCAAGAAGATGAGTACAATGAGGCTCTGAAGGCCTTTTTACAATAAACATGATTTCCAAAACCCTAGACATCCAAAAATCTAACCCTAGGAGATGAAGCGCCAAAATTCATTTGGGCCCCTTTTGGGTAAGTTAGTACATCAACTTCTTGGGGTCATAACTTTTGCACACGATCTTTGTTTTAGGCATGTGATAGCCCATTGAAAAGGTATTTTCGATAACTACACATTATGTCATCAAACATTGACTATGTCAATAGTTTGACTATGCCAAGCCCAAAAAATGTTGTTTAGGGTCTCAAAACGGATCCGGAAGTACATAAAGATGTACTGAGATGAAAAATGCCAAAATAGACTAGTTGGACTAGATGGGTGGCCACCAATATCCACCTGGATGTTGTGTACGGCTTCAAGACATACTTAGAAGTGTTGAACCCATAATTACAAAGAAGTGTCCCCATTACAGAGAAATGTGATGAATTGAAAACTATCAAGATGAGGTAGTTGGAATTTGGAATAGGTGGGTGGCCACCAATATCCACCTGGATTAGTCATTCCCCCTTAGGAAGCAATGGTCTCCATTTCATTGAGATATCGAGGAAGAGGGGAAAGTGTTTGTTGAATCATTGATCCAGATTTATAAGAGGAATTAAACGAAATAAAATATATTACAATGAAACACACAAAAATATTGCTAGAAACAGAGAACTACAATAATACATGAATTCTATTAATGAAAGAATTGTAGAGAGACTGTAAAAATACAGATTGAAATACTTGCTAGTGTTAAGAACCAGACATAAATATAGCATAGAAAAACCCCAGGAAAAGTACTCAACGCCTTGAAAAAGAGATAATCTCAGATAATAAGCCTCTTCGAGTGGGGAACCTCCTTTTACCCCACTTAAATGTTCAAGTACAAGATGATTCAAAATGAAAATGTCTCCTTGGTATATATAGGAGACTAGGAGGTTTAATGGCCTAAAGCCGACATAAATAAAATAACATTACTAATCTAAATTACAACTAATGAAGGCAAATGGGCATAAATAAAATAACATTTACTAAATCTAAATATGCCCCAATTAAGAGTGGTAGTGAGCCAATATTAGGGCTTAACATTGCCCCTCCTTGAGACAAGTGTTACATTACTGTGCTTTGCAAATTAAATCTGGATGCTTACGTATAAAGACTCATCTTCAGTGGAATCTTGGGTAGTTTCCTCCCGTTTAATGAGATGCTGCAAAATGGATCTATTCCTCCCAGCGAGATTCTTGTGTAAATTGATGAAGCTGGGCTCCAATATCATTTTTCATTTCTCTAAGGTGATTGATTCTGGCAATATGGTTTAGGATGTTTGTATAACTCTTTAAGCATGAAACATGGAAGAAAGTAGGTGTGCAAGAGACTGTGAGGAGCAGCTCCAATTTGTATGCCATAGTACCAATCTTTTGCAACATAGGAATGCAGTAGCTGGTGATAATTTATTATCCTTATTCTTATGGTCTTGTGAGGGACATCTGTTTGTATGTTTATAGTCTTAAAAAAACCCAATCCACTGCTGAGTTCAACTCCTCTGATGTTGATCTGCTTGTTGTTTCCTTACGATTTTGTATGGTGGGTTGTCCTTTGGGGTGCGGAGAACTTATTGTTGATTCTCGATGTGATCTTCCATATGAACTTTGGATTTTTATTTTAGAGAAGTGATGGAAGGAGAATTGGTATACATAGAGTGCATAAATGGTGTCATTTTCGTGCGGTCAATGAAGGTGTTATACATAAATTACTTAAAAGTGTGTTTGAGACAGGCATGCCTTGTTTATGAGACAAAGGCGAAGGTATCCTTCCAGACATTTAAATTTCACTATCTAGGTTTGTCCATCAGGTTGAGGATAATAGGATGAGCTAAGAGCCAATTAAGTACCCAAACAAAAAAAATGATTCATCCAAAAGTGTCCACGTTGAAGATGGGATCTCATCGCACAGCCATCTTTGGGCTGCCATGTATATTTTGGTGTCTCCATGATGCAGTGGAAACTGTACTAGCTTTGAAGGGGTAGGAAGGTGCACAAGTGTGCGTGCTTGGGTAATCTATCAAGCAGAGAAATGCCATGATGACACTCTTTCCTTGGATTTGGTATGTGGGTAGTCATGAAACCTCCTCAGTGTGACAGGATGGATAATGGTTGTAAAAGACCAGGTCTTAATTGTTTCCACTATATTTTATTTGGCAAACCAAAATTCTGCCACAAACCTTTGAACATCAGTTTTAAGGGCCAATTAAGGCCATCCCAAAAAAAACCCTTCTTGGCTCTATGGTAGGTTTTCCAAAATCCAGAGTGCCCTCCTCTTGGGAAATTTGTGCAGTTCAATAGCACCTTTTGTTTACAGGTTTAGGGAGTTATTACACTTGCATCTCATGATCTTTTTACCATAGTGAACCATTTTTTCCATGTAAATGTATCTGATGCACAGGAATCACATTACTGGCTTGCTTTCCAGTAGAAGAGTCACACTTTTTCGTCATTCTTTAGTGTCCCTTGGCCTATTATCAATGCAGGGTTGGATGATCGATATAGCCTGAAAAGGCCTCAACATCTTCATCCTTTCGTGAGGTGCATCTGCCACAACATTTACTTCCCCTTTTATGGAGCGATTTCAAAATCATAACCCAATATCTTGGTTACCCATTTGTTCTTATGAAGATGAATTAACATTTAAAATCTTTAAGACTATCCTTGATCTGTTTTGACCTGGAGGTGCCTACCTATTAGGTAAGGATGCCATTTCTTCAATGCATGTAGTATTTCAGTCAACAGCTAGCAATGGGTTTGTGTAAGTCTCTTCGCCTGAGTGGTCGACTTTCAAAAACCATGGACCCTTCCTTCTTGCATTAGGACATCCTCTTGTTCCATTTCCCGATGTGTCACATTTCCACAATAAAAAGGTTTTTGTGAAGTCTAAGTGGAGTCAAGACAGGAGCTTTACACATCCCACCTCTTTAAGTTGTTCAAATGGGTTTTCAGATTTGCTAGATTCATGAAAATGCATCCTTCTTGGTTAGTTCTATTAAAGGTGTTGCTATTTTCCATAGTTCAGACAAACTTGGGTAGTAGCACAGAGCAAAAGAATCCCTCTAAAGGTTACTGTGTGGGAATAGATAGGTGTCAAGGCGCCAAATCTTGTTAGGGTCTGCAGGCACTGCAGACCTAGTATGACCCAAATACTCCTACCTCCTTGCTCCCAAAGAAACATTTGGATGGTTTGGCATATGGTGGCACTTCACTTTTTGTGGTTGTAGCACCTTGTCAATATGTTGTTGATGATCCTCCCAAGACTTTACTATAGATTAGTATATCATCCAAAAATACAACACAAATTTTTTTCGAAGGAAGGGCTTGAAAATGGAATTCAATTCAGCCTTGGAATGTGGAAAGGAGGTGCATTTGTAAGGCCAAAGGCATGACCAAAGATTCATGATGCATTCAGGAATGGGATATCTTCTTCTTCATTCTGATCTGATGATACACTGACGGAGATCAATTTTGTGAAATAGATTGCTCATGTAGTTCATCTAACAATTCATCAATCCATACGGGAATGAAACTTATCTTTAATAGTGATCTTGTTGAACTCTCTCTATAATCTGGACACATACGCCATGAGCTGCATCTTTTCTTGAATACCATTACCACTGGTGGTAGAACTTTGGCTATATACAATGATGCGACCTCGGCATTCTTCAACCATACGCTTAATTTTACTCTTCCAGGAATAAGGGTATATGTAAGGCACAGTGTTAGGAGGAACACTCCCAGAATTAGGTGAATTTCATGATCATTATTTTGAGTTGGTGAGGGCCAACTTTGGGAATATCTTCAAATGCTGGGATGTATGGTGGTCATTTGGAGATCTTGAGGAATGGGTAAGCAGATGTTTTGAACATCTAGTGAGCATATTTTGCAATAATACCTTGATGCCTTTTTCAATAATTTTGTATTGCCATTAGAGCTTATCGCCTGAACTGCACCAGTGGTACACCTCTCAGCTCCAATTTCTTTTCGGCCCGGCCGAAATTTCATGAAAAGTTCTTGAAAATTAAAAATAGCATTCCTAATGATTGTAACCATTGGATTCCTAATTTTGACATCTACTTCGCCCATGGGTACCAGCAATCATTGGATATTTAGACACATAACACATATTAAGATTGATCTTATTCCATTTCCTGAGAAATTGATAGGGTTCCTCCATCTTGCACCAACCATTAGCGAAACTCTGGCCTTTGGATATACAAAGGCAGGTGAGATCTTTGGCTAATTTACAGTGGACCAATTATAGATCTTACACCAGAATCAAATTAGGACTATTGCTGCTTTTTGATACATCCTTTGATCTTGAGGGTTTGAGGAGTGCTAATTCAAGCCAATGCATTACATGATATCATGGGAGTTGACTCTTCAGACGAAATTTGCTTCTACGTTTTCATGCTTGAGATGGACTTGTTCTTCTTCCTCTTCACAATCTATGTAGAATAATTTCTTTCTCCTACCACACTTATGTCCCTTACTTTGCTTGCTGTCACAATTAAAGCATAAACCCACTGCTTTCTTTTCCTCCGATTGTTGAGGTGGCAGCCTTGTAGGTTGATGTGTTTTTAGGAGAGCATTGTTCTCTCTACAGATATTAGGATAGGTCCTTCTAGTAGCCATAGCCATATTTTTTACTTTTCAACATTTCTTTTCCTGTAAATGCATTCTCCAATGATTTGGGTTCCCCAATTGAACCTCATGGTGAATGTTATCTTTTAAAGTTCCCTATGAATACATCAATCAAGTGCTCATCTGGAATATCAATTACCTTTATATTGCCAATCTTTGGAAGTTTTCGATGTGCTCAGTAACTGAACCCTTTGCTTGAGATTTATCAATTGGCTAAAAGAGGTATTGCTCCTTGTATACTCAAAGTGTGCTATCATTTTCTTTAAAACAGAAAATTGTCAAGTGACAAGTGATTTGTGAGAACAAGACATCGATACCAAACAAATTGATTAGGTTTTAAATATAAAGCAATTCGTACCTTTTGTGTATGTGGCATTATGGAGATCAAAGAATTGCTCCATGTCCCGAGTATCAATGTGATTAGGTCCTTGCCATCAAACTTCCTCATATCAATCTTAGGAACGTGGTTGGTCTTCAACCCAAAGTTGGAGTTCTCCATTCTTGATTCACCTTCCTTGTGTCCACATCACATGAATTTCATGGGATGCATTTTTTCACTTTCAGGTGTCTTCTCTGTTACAAAGGAATTTTCAATACTTCCATGATCTTAGCTTCCATTGAATCCATCTTAGTATCAACTTAGATTCCATTGAATCCATCTTAGTATCCAACATGTTCCATTGAATCCATCTTAGTATCCAACTTGGATTCCATTGAATCCATCTTAGTATCAACCAACTTCCATTGAATCCATCTTGAAATCCAACTTGGATTCCATTGAATCCATCTTAGCTTGTAGTTCATTTATGTCCCTCACGCATTTCTTCACCCTTCATCAAGGAGTCAGAGTAGGATTTTCTGGAGGCTTATTTGGTGTAAGAAGTTCCCTTTTGGGTGGCATGTGGCCAAGTATCACTTTTGAACCTTGATTTTTGGGGTGGTTCTTTAGGCGATATTTTTTCTATTGTATCTCCCAATTTTGGACCTTCTAGGTATGAAACTTTGTCTTATGTATTTCTAGCCAGTATTTCTTATCTTCAATGCCACATGTCACAGTCAAAATTGGATGTTCCAAGTGGAATTTATGATAACTTCCCACAACTTGCCAATTTCTTGCCTTTCGGGAATCTCCCACTTGTATAGTGTTCCGCACAAAATAATTGATATACAGTTCTAGAGCTGCTTTTTCCAAAATACTACAGACTGTCCAGTCCCATGCAATAGTCCCATCCAATTTTGGATACTCTAGGAAGGAATTATAGGTGCTGCCTGGAACACCTACTTGAGACTAGCCAATGGGACTAGTCAGATACCCATATACACCTTGTGTAAGATAAGGTGTATATACAAATTTATGATTACCCAGAAGCTGAAATTTTTACCACAGATAAAAAACTAATTTCTGTAAATTTCCTTGGGAGTTCAGTGTCTGAAACGATTACAGAAATATTTTATAGTGAAATGTTGTTAAAGACTCATTTTCGGGGATGATTTTAGAACCTTATATTGTACAGGCTATATCTCCAGACGTATAAGGCCTCAAAATTAAATTTGAACCCAACGTACCTTGATCCATCTTCAATGCCTACAAGCCGTTCCTTCTTAAACGACATAATAAAAGTTATAGCAAAAATTCCCACGGTGTCTCCGGATGTAGCAATGAAACCCCCGGGTATGAACTCGATACCAATGTAGAACCAAACATCAATATATATAAAAACCTCGGAAAGTACTTGTGAAAAAGAGACAATCTCAGATAATAAGCCTCTTGAAACCTCCTTTACCCCACTTAAATGTTCAAGTACAAGATGATTCAAAATGAAAATGTCTCCTTGGTATATATAGGAGACCAGGAGGTTTTAATGGCCTAAAAGCCGACATAAATAAAATAACATTACTAATGTAAATTACAACTAATGGCCTAAAGCTGACATGATAAAAGATAGCATTACTAATCTATTATGCCCCAATTAAGTGGTAATGAGCCAATGTGAGGGCTTAACAACTAGAGATGGTGGAAACTTATCTCTAAAAGAGATGTGACAGCTACGCTGTTTGAAGATAGTACAATGAGGATATGAAGACATTTTTACAATAAACATGAACTCCCAAACCCTATACATCTGAAAACCTAACCCTAGGAGATGAGCCTGCAAGAGAAGTCATGTGGGCCCCATTGGGGGTAAGTTAATTATATCAACTTCCCGACATGCGTAACGTTTTCATGCAATCTTCATTTGAGCATGTGAGTAGCCAGTTGGAAGGTATTTTGGAGTAACTACACATTTGTGTCACCCCACTTAAATGTTCAAGTACAAGATGATTCAAAATGAAAATGTCTCCTTGGTATATATAGGAGACTAGGAGGTTTAATGGCCTAAAGCCGACATAAATAAAATAACATTACTAATGTAAATTACAACTAATGGCCTAAAGCTGACATAAATAAAATAACATTACTAATCTAATATGCCCCAATTAAGTGGTAATGAGCCAATATTAGGGCTTAACAACTAGAATGGTGGAAACTTATCTCTAAAAAGAGATGTGACAGCTACGCTCATTTGCAAGAAGATGAGTACAATGAGGATATGAAGACATTTTTACAATAAACATGAACTCCAAAACCCTATACATCTGAAAACCTAACCCTAGGAGATGAAGCGCCAAAAGTCATGTGGGCCCCATTGGGGTAAGTTAGTATATCAACTTCCCGACATCGTAACGTTTTCATACAATCTTCATTTTAGGCATGTGATAGCCAGTTGGAAAGGTATTTTCGATAACTACACATTGTGTCATCAAATTTTGAATCAATTAACGGTTTGACTATGTCAAGCCCAAAAAATGTTGTTTAGGGCCTCAAAACGGCTCCGAAAGTACAAAAAGATGTACCGAGATGAAAACTGCCAAAATACACCAGTTGGACTAGATGGGCAGTTGTTGTTGGGAAAAAAACCCTAAGGACTAGAAAACTAGGGTCAAACTTGCATGCAGATTTTGACCGAAAAGAAACTACTTTTTTACCTACAACCCAAGATTTAAACCCCTCTTTCACAGTAAATGCATGGAAAAGGACCACTAACCTTATTATTAGCGTTCGATGTAGATCCTCCGTTGCTCTTCGATTACTTGCTTGCGTTGCTCCTTCCATAGATAACCTGCACTCAAGACAAACAACAACTTTGCATGCATGCTACTTCTATACTCAAGGGTTAGAAATCAAGCATAAATTAATCAAACCATAGACAATTCATGCATTGGGACGGAAAAAGTATTCTTTTTATTACTGAAAGTGAATCAACTTACAACAAAGCTGAGACCGACCACCACTCCTTGAACCTGATCCTGGGATCCTCTTCTTCTGTCCTTCAACTACTTTGCGTTAAATATCCTTTGGCATGAGGAAAGGCTAAAGGGTTGGGACAATGGATTACGTACATGGGCATAGTTTCTTCGCTATATTTGTTTCTCTTCCAAATGGTACCCCTACCCCTTCTTTTATAGGCTAGAAGGAGCTAGGGTTTTGGATGAACCCTCGGTCATGCATGGCCGGGAGTTTCAGTTAACTGACCCATAGCTTTTTGTTCCATCGACAACTTTCCTTTTTTCGTGCTTTGTTAGGTACACATGGGTTGTAGTGAGTCAGCCAGCGTGCACACACGTGCAGTAATGGGTTAGGGCGCGTGGGCCTTGACACAAGAGGATTTTCAAAGAGTTGTTCAACAAAGTTTTGGAAAATAAGGGATATGAGTTGGCCTGATGCTAGGTAATCATGTGTGGTGCAATTTAGGGTTATAACATATGCCCCCTAATGTGTGAGGTCAGAAGAGCATATGATGGCCGAAATACATTACCAAT
>SNQJ01S0095980.1:0-31704 GCA_010110895.2 Picea sitchensis
CCAGGCTTGTGGCCCATTCTTTATTCCCATAATAATAAATAATATAAAATCAATAGATTCTATAGTTGGCATAAGAAAATGAATTTCCACATACATGGTAAGAAAAGATCATCAAAAAGAAAAAAATGTAAACTTCACTTGAATACGTATAATGTCAATCAAAAGTATCACGTCAATCAAAAGATTCCATAGCATAGAAGTAAAGTTGTGTGTGTAATTTGATCATATATGTTTAGTTACATATGGATATGGGAAAGAGAGGGTTTTTGGTGATGGCATGAGGGTTTCCATAGTACCCTATTGTGTAGGAGGAAAAGAGTTGGCTTGTGTACATAGGGAGGTCCCCATCATGAATGAGTACTCACCTTTAGTTGAATTCTTGGATGATATTGTATTCAAGGAAGATAACTTTTCCATTCCCTGGTTTCTTGGTGCTCATTCTCCTCAGGAATGCATCGAGGTTTCTTACACCACAGGGGATGGCTCCTTTATTCCAATTCTGGGGCCATGTCATATTTTAGACACTCTATGATCGAGATCTATGGTGGCAGGATTAGATCATCCAACTTTCACATAGATTTTAAATTCAAAATGTTGAGAGTATTTATTGTGTGAGGGGAAACTTAAAAATGGTGACGTTTTGAGTATTCCTTTCTTTTATTCATGTCAACCTTTCACGTTTTGAGTATTCCTTGATTTTATTGCTTGGATTTTCACACTCATTTCATCGATTTGAAAATACATCCACTTGGTATACATTTACCCCTTGTTCAGAATAGAAGGATTATTTATGAAAAAGGACCTCATCATGGAGGACTCTTTAAGCTCTTTTCGAACTTGTTAAAAAATGAAAATATTGTCGAGAAATCTTGTTGTATTTCACTCTTGTTAAAGTGAATTAGAAACCACGTCTATTGAGTGATAGTTTATCTCTATTTTGGTCTCATCAGAATATTTATGAAAAAGGCACACCCTATCCCTTGTGGTTAGGAGAGTTCTCCTATGTATTTTTTTATACTTTTTTGGACCCTGGAGACTAATTTTACGAAAACATTCCTTATGGATTTTTATTGTATTTACCTTCCTTGGACTCATTAAACTTTACATCAAAGGACCCACACATGGGACTGAACCCCTCATTTCTCAGGTCCGTTAATAATATTTCAAGGGACTCATCACCAGATGAGCTATATCAAGCATCTGTTATCCTCCTCCAACTCATAAAACTAGAAGGAGGTACTCACCAATCATGGTGGGTAATTTTTAGAGGGTTTTTCCATCTTGTTATCTTCATTATCTGGCAACTATCATCACTTTGAGTCTCCCTTGAACAACACACCTATTCTATCATCACATACAACAGTTAGGTCATCCATTCTCTCTCATTGACCACCATTCCCATCATTGTGTCACGTTCCACTCATCGGTCCATGACCAATTATAATGGTATTCATATGAGTTAATGTTGTCGAGTCAAGTCATTTGTCGTGCATACTTGTTCAAGGGAAGTTTCTCAGCATCAACTATCGACCGTCCTTTTTTCCCTTCTCTCGACCATCCCTATGTTAGTTGTTCTCCATTATTATGATTTTCACACCATATGTATTTACCTGTTTCATGTTGATTGATGGGGGATACATCAAGGCCCTCCTTCGACGGATTTCACCGTGTCGACTACATCTCATTATCCAGGATTGAAATCTAGAAACCCATCAATACCTTGGGACTTGCAAACATCATTGGTAGGTATCCTTACATTTCAACAATGGGTTTACATCATTGACTCATGTCGAATGAATCTATGAGTGTTCGACGTCAACTCCTTTATTCACACTCCATAGATTATACTTGGTATCTTGGGTTCCATCATCATCATCAATGGATTTCCTCATGTTTGTTAATTGTATCCATGAATGATTGGTAATTAGATGGTTTCTACCATGATCGACTTTAACTCCTTTATTTGCATGTCGCAGATTTATACCATTTGGATGTAGGATGAAGACCTTGGGAACGATCACACTCTTTTTTTATTCTTATCCTTCCCAATATGCGATGGAAAATATTCATGAGCACTTCACAGATTGTTCAGTCCTTGAGTCATCTCACTTCTTTGTATTATGTGACATAGATCCACATTTGTCTTTGGTCATGGCTATGAGTTCACTTGCATCTTGCATGGATCCACCGTATGTTATCATGGACATGCCCTAGTTCGTTGCATCATGCATGGATCTGCAATGTATTTATGGAGGATATGCTCTCATCTTCCTTACCAAGCATGGGTATGCCCACCTTAGGGATGTTTTCTCTATAGAACTGACGATTCTCTCTTCCAAGTTTCCTTTTCCCAATTCTCTGTGAATTTTATTGGTAAAGTATTTCAGACATCAAACACCTCTTCTAACCTCACACTTTATGGGGCATCTATTATAGAGTTATTAACCCCCTAAATATTCATCCATCATCTCTTAAGAGGTCACATATCCAACTCAACAATTTTCATCACCTTTTCCCAAAGTTTCTAGCCCAATTTCTCATTGGTCACTCTTTCCATTCATTGAGGGTGTGACCAAGAGGGTTGGTTTCCCTTTTCTAGTATGACCGATCACTTTGTCTATTTGTTTAGAGAGTGACTGAGCCTAGAAACTCCCATATTTGGAATTGGTTTTGATGGATGAGACCTTCAACTGATTTATCTTGGTTTACTCTCAAGAAGGCTTCCATTATGAGCTCAAGGATCTTATCCTACTAACCATATGGCCTTATCCATAAATCCCTATAAGAACCAAGCCATTTCCCATTGGAAAGGGGTGGAAATAACTAGTAAACTTATGTTGCTACTTTGGATAAGAGATTTGGTTGGAAATAGATTGTTGCATCAACTTCTCCAATTGTAAGTTGTACTGATGTTTCAGTAATTAATAGAAGGTGTACTAGACATTTCCCTCTATTCAATTGTGTACTTGTTTGCATGTATTTATTTGGATAAACTTAATAGAATTATGTGTTATAATATATTAGTATATTTTTCATTGATTTATATGCATCTACTTTGATCTTGGAAAGAATATTGTTTCATTGTGTGCAAATCGTTGTCTCTTGGAGAAAGAATAATCTTTGCACAAGACATCAACCAGGATCGTGCAGAGACAACCTTCAGAAATCAAATATGTCTCTTCATCATTAAGATTCCTATTTATATTATATATATATATATATATATATATATATATATTGGATCTTGAAACTCCCATAGATTACATTTTTATCTCTGTCTTAGGTATAGGAAGAACCTAAGGGAGCTCACCTCCCGCAGGGCTCAAAATACCTACAACACTAAGAAATTAAGATAATTGAGTACTCAAGAGTGAATATTGAAAGTAACGATGGAATTTATTGAATTATACTCATTTTTTTAAATCACATTAACTAACCGATTATGTCATGCTAACTATGTTTTTTTTTCTTGATTGCATTTAAATTGTGTTTAATATTTATTAGTTAGCTAGTTTAGGAGTAAAGTAACTAGTTGTAAGTATTTATTTATTTCCTTTATTTCTTTAATGTGGAGATAGTAATTGCTTGATTTCTAGTTATTTACTTAGAAGTAGAATTATTGAACTTTTTCTTTGCTTATGATTAGGATCATCAGAATCTAGTAATTTTTCATTTGGTGTTACTTTAAATTAATAGAAATACAACCCATTCCAATTTTGCATGACATTAAAAAAATTAACTAAATAAAAAATTTAACATAACCACAAAAAATAATCCTAGGACATTTAAATACATATAACATATGTTATATGTATTACATATAACATAATACATATAACTAACCCTAAACCTTCTAAAATGAGTGGATATTATCAACTAAGACAAATAAACTATGATAATTGTTTTTTTTTCTCTAAATTAGAATATGAGCATCAATGTAAAGAGGGAGCAAATGTTAAAAACAAAAATCCTTCATTTTCATAAATTAAAACCCTAGTATTTCCAAATAAAACTTGAGAGAAGATGGATATGCATTTTTTCGTTTTCCTTATCTAAATCACACATCATTATGTTTGAACTTGAAAATGCGAAACACAAACATGATTGTGAAGTGTTGCAATGAAGTTACCTATCACAAAATTTTAATAGCCACATAACTCTAATAAGAATGAGTTTCACCATAGTTAATGATTAATAGTTTATATTTCGTGCTAGGTTCTATAGGGTATTCTCCCAATGTTCACTAAGGCCACACTGATGAATCTGCAACAACTTACTAGTTAATGGTTGTTTGATATGCTAATGCCACATGATCATTTCATTGATGGATTCATTATGCTATTGTTGATTGATGTTTATGTTTGACATATGATCCTATAAGTTATGATGGATTATGATATTGAAATGATATATGGGATGAAAATTTAAAGTAATAGGTTCAACATCGATCCTTCCTTGGGATGTTTAGCACATATATGATGATAGATGTGCATATGTTTCTCAACTACTCATTTAATATTTTACAACCTTGTTTTTAAAAATGTATGGATACGCTTATGATTTTTACATGGCTTGTATGCTCCAACTATAGTATATTTTGGTTTTCTCCACCTACAATAATGTAAAACATGGTTAGAAATCTAATAAGTGATCCAACTCTCAATGCATGTTCTTATTACTAAAGTGCAATGAAGGGAAGGTTGTAAGTATTGGTCACCATGGAAAGACATTTGTGTCAAGTTGTATTAAAGGTTAAAACTTCATCCTTCACCTATGATATGCTCTTGGCAAGGGAAATGTTATATGATTAACATTCACTTTGTAAAATGTTGAATGTAATGATTTTGGGGTTTTAATTGGTTTGAATGTAATGGTTTGAATGTTGAAATCAATAAATCGTGGCTATCCTTGTAATCCAATAGTGAAGATTGAAGGGGAAAAAATTGTAATTTGACCTAATCATAGTCTAGTTCATTGTTATGTTGCATACTCTATGGAAGGGGAAATTTAGTCTTTATCTTTCAATTCTCATGCTCATATCCAAATCCATTTTACGAGTTTGAGTGCATGAGAAGGAAGCACATGGATTGAGAACCCAAGATATATGCTAATTTGGCTTGGCTCTTATAATATACCTAAAGTATATTACCACTATGTAATAATGTATAATAATTTATGTTGTACCAGTAGATCAATATTCTACATTTAGTATAGTGTAATTAATGATAGTAATAATTTTATCATCAACCTCATATATATTCATATAATAAATATATATTATTTAATATTGATATATGATATTTCTTTATGTTGTATTCATGAATGATTTCATGAACTGAACCATCATGTTTGCTTCAATTGGTACATGGTAATAAATATTTAGAGGTTTGTGGTACACTTTTCAAGAAATTGTTTTCAGTTGGTTGTCCTATAGATCTTCAATAAATTGGTTTCAATTGTTTGGTCTATGGTCAAATTTATTTTTCTAGTAACACTTAAAAAGAAAAAAATAAGAGGAGAAAAAATGTTCTATAATAACTCCATGCTTTTGGCCCATTCTTTATTCTCATAATAAGAAATAATATAAAATCAATAGATTCTATAGTTGGTATAAGAAAATAAATTTCCACATACATGGTAAGAAAAGATAATTAAAAATAAAAGTTTCCAAGTGATTTTAAAGTTCACATAAAGAAGTATCATGTCAATCAAAATATTCCACATCATAGAAGTAAAGTGTGTGTGTAATTTGATCATATATGTTTAATTACATATGGATATGGGAAAGAGAGGGTTTTCGGTGATGGCATGAGGGTTTCCATAGTACCCTACTGTGTAGGCGGACAAGTGTTGGCTTGTGTGCATAGGAAGGTCCCCATCATGGATGAGTACTCACCTTTAGTTGACTTCTTGGATGATATTGTATTAGAGGAAGATAAATTTTCCATTCCCTGGCTTCTTGGTGCTCATTCTCCTCAGGAATGCATCAAGGTTTCTTTCACCACAGGGGATGGCTCCTTTATTCCAAGTCTGGGGCCATGTCATATGTGAGATGATCTAGGATCGAGATATGTGGTAGAAGGATTGGATCATACACCTTTCACATAGATTTTAAATTCAAAATTTTGAGAGGATTTATTGTGTGAGAGGAAACGTAAAAATGGTGACATTTTGAGTATTCCTTGTTTTTCTTCCTATGAACTCTTCACTCTTCTGCACTCTAGATCATAAATATTCTACAAGGAAGTTGAGGTATGGGGGTTCATAGGCCAAATCCTTTCTATTGATAAACTCCAAGGTATATGTCTAGTGTTGGATGCTTCGCCTCCACGTAAATGCAAAATAGTGGTGAGGTCTCAAGGGGGGGAAGTAGCTCCAATGGTGGGTAGGGACATAAAGGTTTCCTAGTTTTCATAATTGGAGGGTTGAGTCTTGGTGGGTAAATTCATTGATCGATTTTTTTCTGTAAGTTCTATTTGAGATTGGATGGATGCTTGTTGGAAGCCTCCTTTGGGCTATGTGACAAGTTTTCATATTTTGTCTCATAGTTGGTTGCATTTTGTTTATAACAACAAGGCATATGCTTTGTCTATTCTATCAGAAAGGTGGTATACTGATCAATAGTTGTTGTGTGAAAAAAATTGGTATCCTCTTTTCAATGTTGAGGAAGAGGTAATGTTTGGTTTTCCCACCTCGGTAAAGTTACCCAATTTTCCTTTGGAATTATGGATGGACAAGGGTTTGTAGGCTATTGGGGAATCCTTGACTTTGTTCATTACAGCTGATAAAAGTTATAAATCCCATATACATCACTTTGTGGTGAAATTGTTGGTGGTTATAGATCCTAGGAAATAATTATACAAATATCTAGACCTAGTATGGGGTGACATGACCTTTACATGGGTTCTGGACTACCTAAATATTCCATTTTGATTCTCTCATTTCCATAAAGTGGGCCACATTTTGGTGTAATGTTATCTAGAGTTCCATAATTTTTTTCACAACGTATCAGGTCTGGATTTGAGGGTGGAAAAGGTTGGAATTGAGACCTATCAGGGAGTGAAGTCACTAGTTCTAGGAAACATACAATTCTCTTTCAAAGTTAAGAGGTCGCAATCAGTAGGCCTAGTTCTGGATAATAAAATGAATGATGATTTTTTGTGTGGTGAAGAACCTCCTATTACAATGGATGCAATGACAGAATCAAATAATGGGGATTATATGAAGAATGATGTTTTTAGAGAAGATACTGAATTTTCATCCTTATAGTGGAAGAAGATTGAATTTATTTGGGATAAATGTGTTCCTTCAACTAATATTTCGAGTATGCTGAGTAACATTGTTCCTTCCATTCACTCTTCTTCTCTTTGTCACTATGATTCTTACATCCCTGAGTACACTACTACATGTAATCCTTGTTGTCTTGTAGTATGGTAGTGCCTATGTCTTGTTGTTCAGGTCATTCTGAGGGTTTTCCTATAATTGAGCTAGGAAAGGACTCAAAAAACTCCTCTGAATGAGAGTTAAGCACTTGTTCTTCTTCCTCTTCAGGTTCTTTTTCAAACTTGTTGAGTAAGGATCCCTATTTTATTATATACATGGATTCTTCTCGGTGCCATTTTTTTGGGTGGTATAGGGATAGATGTTATCAGAGATTCCAATCTTAGTTAGGCTGGTCAAAATTTGACACTTAATCATGGCCAAGAGAAGGCCTCTTGCAAGGTATCTCATGGAAGGAAACATCTCATTTCCAGGGTACTTAGAGTAGGTAAAATGCCTTTTGTTGGGTCTCCATGAAATTATTATTTTTCAATGTTCGAGGCCTTGGAGGGAAGGACAAAAAACTATCCCTCTATTGTATTGTTGTTACTGAACTTTCAGAACTATTATTGATCCAAGAATCAATGGAGGTTTGTGAGTCTTTTATCTTTGAGTTGGTTAAAGGCCTTCTTGGGTGGGAGTTTGTAGGGGTGGAATTGTTTGGTCACTCTGGTGTTTTGATTATTATATTGTATTATAAATGTAAGTTACTTAACTCTTTTTACATATGCTCAGGTTTATTGACTGAAATATTCAACATGGAGCCAGATCGTACCTTTTGGTCCTAAATTTATATGGTCCATATGATGGAAATGAGAGGTTTAGGTATAATATGTTTGAATTGTAGTGACTAAAGGCAAATTCACTTGTCATCAGTGGTAACGTCAATTTGATTGTTATTAGGGAAGAAATTTGGGGGATAAAATCCTATGAAGACAACTTGGCCTCCTTTTTTATTGAAATTTTGAAAGACAAGGTTGGGTTGGAATGGAACTTGTTAAGTTAAGACCCACGTGGAGCAACAATAGAAGTGGAGAGGATGCCATTTCAAAGCTATTGGATCATTTATTTACCCATCAAAACATTATTGATTTGGTTGGACTAGTTAGATCATGGGTTGGTCGAACATGTGCTTCTGATGATTCTCCCATCTCTCTAGAGATAGGATGTTCTAATAAGAGTTTGAGTTATCCTTTCAAGTTCAATTATTTGTTTTTAGATATGGAGGAGTTTCAAACCCTAGTAAAAATCAATTGTAATTGATTCCAAAGGGGTGACGATATCTCTCCAAGTCCCCATTTTGTTACCAATTTAAAAAAAAATTGAAGTTTTTAGTTTCATCATGGGCCAGAGCGAGAAGGAACTTGGAAGAGAATTCTCTTATGTCTGTCGAAAATAAATTGAAAATAATCAATGAAGTTTCTTAGTATGCCAATGGGAACTTGGAGGTTATCGAATAGTGCAGGGCTCTTGAAACCCATCGTCACTCCATATTGTTCAAGCAAGAGTAGACATGGCATCTCAAAATTCATGCACTATGGTTGGAGGTCGGCGAAAAAAACAAGCAGTTATTTAAAAAATATGCAAACCATAGGATAAATAATAATTATATGTGGGAACTCGAGAATATTCAAGGTAATTGACTTGGGGGGTTTCAGAATCTAGTGGCCTTGGGGGTGAATAATTTTAATGGACAATTTAAAAAGTCCAATCTGATTAGGATGGATTCCATGATAAAAAAAAATTATTTCTTTCCTCACCTTATTTCGGATGATGAAAACACCAAATTATTTTGACAAGTCTCTTTATAGGGATTACAAGGGATTCTATCATATTTCAAAAAAGAGAAAATCCCTAGGTTGGATAGTTAGACGATTGAAGTTTTAGAGAATGCATTCTATATGTTGTATGTTGATCTATTATAGGTGGTTGAAGAGGTGCAGATCTTGGCTAAGCTCCATCCTTGCATCAATTTCAAATTTATTTCTCTCATTCCAAAGTCGAACTTCCCTTCAGAATGAATTTTCCCCTATTTTTCTTTCCAATTGCCTCTACAAAATCGTTGCAAATATCATTGTTTCCCACCTTAATAATGTTCTTTCCTCTTCTATTTTAGCTGAAAATTTTGGTTTTTTGAAAGGAAAATTAATCCATGAGGTCACAGGCTCACAATAGGAAGGGATACAATCCATTAAAATGCACAAATTTCATTGTTTAGTTGTCAAGATTGATCTCTCTAAAGCATCTGACATGATTTCATGGATTTATTTACATATTCTTATATTTCATGTGGGGTTTCATGTATCCCCAGTCAAATGGATAATGGATTGTGTGTCCTCAGTCACATGTGTTGTTTTGATTAATTGGGTGGGATTTCCTTTTTTCATCCATGTTGTAGTCTTCGCCAAGGTTGTCCATTGTCGCCATACATGTTCCTTTTGGTAGTGGATGGCCTTAGTCATGCCTTTGATGATGCCAATAGAATAGAATATTTTAATGGTGTTTACTTAGGGAAGTGTTGGCACTTGACATTTGGGACCATTTTGGGAATCACGTAGGATAAAACCACGCGACAAGTCGGCTAAGGAGAAATTCGTGCGGAAGAAAGGAAGGTAGTTAGTTCATTTTCAGGGGTTAACGTTCGTGAAAGGAGAAAGTTATTTAGGCATTTTGGTCCATTTTGTAATGGGATAATCCCTATTGTAAATGTATAAATATGTAAGGGTTTTAGGTAGAAAGTGAGATGAGGCAAGGAGAGAATGTGTTAAGTGTGCATTGTATCTATGAATGACAAGGGAATTTTAGGTATAACTAAGATGTTATGTATGAGTGCAATACACACATTTTGTAAGAGATGATGCTGAATAATAATATAAGAATCCTATCATTGTGGACATAACCCATATTGGGTGAACCACATTAAAATATGGTCTCTCTGTGATATACTTTGTTGTGTTTGTTTACTATTCTATTTATTGTGTGTACTTAATGTATGTTGGGTAATCTGAATCTATAATATGTTGTTATGGTTCTATGCACATAATGAATGGTGTAATGAATGAATGCTAAGTTTAATGGTTAGAATGAATTCCTCCCTTCCCTTCATGACTGCGGAAACCTGGTTCATGTAGTCCCCATACATACCTCGGGTGAGACTTCACCTGCTATAGGTGATTTTGAAAGGGTCAGTATCTTAAGGGTTTTGTTGGTGAATACATGTTGAACCCCGGGTATTCTCATTGCATGCCAATAAATGGTTCTGTTGTCAGGACCAGGATCTGCGACTGAGGGGAATGTGGAGGCCAACTAAGGAAGAGATTGGACAGTGAATAGAGGTGTTGATCACTCAACACAACCTAAAAAGGCCTTTGTCAATTTTTTCCTTTTTTGGGTAACACTTGTGTCAGTTTCCCATTACTGAGTGACTTGGTTCTTATTCGTTTCTTTCTTGATTGAGTTTTTGCGCATTTCTGTTTCTATTGTTTATTGAAGGATAATTACATGTCGTATTTGGTTCAAAATTCTTGTCATCATGTTTTCCATTGATTGAGGCTACAACAGGTCAACCAAGCCTTTTTGTATGCACAGGAAACACCTGTGGAAAAACGCAGCAATCCAGAGCAATCAATTTTGGGCTTAGATTGTGGGAACCTATAGGTTGACTTTCGACGGTGGAGATCCATCAGGCCAATCAGATTGACGATTTGTTTGCATTTGGTGTGTCGAAATTGCTTGGGGTTTAACATCAAGAGAGGACCCATGCATTACACGAACACCTAAAGTCCCAAAGAGATGAAGAGCTGAAGAGTCGAAGTCCCGAAGTCACGAGAGCCTGCCACATCAGATTCAAAGATGTACCACTCCAGGAGATTTCCAAGCACAACACTCATAAACTCCCAAAGTCTCAAAGTGAATCTGGACCATCCATCAACAAGGAAATGTGGAGGAATATCCTTCACTTCGGAGACTTAACACTCCGGGATATTTTCAAAGAACTAGAGAAAGAATTACCTGAAGTTTCAAACTGTCGAAGTCCTGAAGTAATGAGAGATTACCACGTCACTTCGGGCCCATACTACTTCGAGAGAAATTCATGCCTCACAGTCCAAAACTTTTGAAGACCGAAGTTCCTAAGGATGTGCAACTCATCATTCATAGCACGTGGCACTCATCAGTCATGACATGTGGCACTCATCAGTCATGAAATGTGGCACACTCATTCCAGATCATTTGGTTGTGTCATTCGCCCATTTCTATGTGACACATGTCACCCTTATTTCCATGACATCATATGACATCAGGTTAGCACGTTACTTCGTAGCTCATACCACTCTAGGATATTTTCGAGCTTAACATTCATAAAATCCTGAAGATCCCGACCACTCGAAGTCCAAAAATGAATCTTGATTATCCATCAATGAGGACAAGCAGTGATAGTTCCCCCACTTTGGATATACGACACTTCAGAGGATTACACGAGCAAGGAGATGAAAAATACCGAAGCCCAAACTCCCAAAGTGAATCTAGACCATCCAAAGCCAGAGTCCACATGGAGGAAGATCTCTCACTTTGGAAATATGACACTCCGGAGGATGGTAAGAACTTTTCATTAAAAAGTCCTGAAGCCTGAACTCCCGAAGTAATTGTGGATTGTTGATATCAAAGAAACCAACACCATTGATCCTTGCAGTAGGTAAGGAAGTAATATCTGTTAGTCAACTGAGAGGGGGGGGTGAATCAGTTGTTACCGTGCTTAAACAATTATGCTTCTTTTAAACTCTTTGCCGAGTCACTAAATGATGATCACAATAATGCAGGGGAATAAACAATGGCTCTATAAAATCCGAAGATCCCACTCACTAAGTCCAAAATGAATCTTGATTATTCATCAATGAGGACAAGTAAAGGATAGTTCCCCACTTTGATATAATGACACTTTCGCAGGATTACACGAAAGCAAGGAGATGAAAAATACTGGCCCAAACCCCAAAAGTACCTAGACCATCCAAATCAAGAGTCCACATGGAGGAAGATCTCTCACCTCGGAAACACGACACTTCTAAGGATGGTAATAACTATGCATTGAAAACTACCGAAGCCCGAACTCTGGCATCAGGATTGTTGATATCAAAGAAACTAACACCATTGATCCTTGGTGAGGTAAGGAAGTAATATCTCTAGTCAACCGGAGAGGGGTGAATCGGGCTTGTTACCGTAAGCTTAAACAATTATGCTTTAAACTCTTGCCGAGTCACTAAATGATGATCACAATAATGCATGCGAACAAACAACGGCACATTCAAAGATCATCATACGATAAGAGAATACACAGAGACTCTGATTTTCCTGAGGAAACCCACAAGGTAAAAACCTCTTTCTTTATATGATAAGTAATTGTTACATCTTTACATGATCATACATATGAGCACCAATCATAATGAGGCTAACCTTCCTCGCTTTTGTAAGCCGCGAACCTCGGGCCGAAACCAACTCTCTCGGCTTTCTAGCACCCACTCGTATGAAGCACCAACTCCCCTCAAGACCAACCAGAAGGAAGCACCAACTCCCCCCGTTACGCCACCCACTGAACCTCCTGAGACAACAAATCTCAGCACCCCTCCCAACCACCCCCGAATATTAATCTTTGTTACCAATTTATTACATTGATATGAAGTTTGATGATGGCTCACCGACTTATCATCAATCGCTCGGGCTTCCACTTTGTTGCTCGCTTCATTATTGTCCTTCCTTCTCCTCGCATCATTCGGCACGTCCTCGCCGCGAGCTCCACAACGCCACGCTAACTCGATTCTTCTTCGTCTACGAATCAACATTGACGCCTTAATAGCCACTGCAAATTCTCACTTTTCAACAACCTAATCTCCTCATTGAACTGTGGTATTTATAGCGTTTATGCACCTTTTGCATGCAATGTTTTCCATCCCTCAGATGCACACTTGCGTCATTATCCTCCACCTCTGAGTCCTCTATCAGATCACCATCATGACTCTTCTTTGGTGATTACACATCGGCCTTCTTCGACTTCTCTAGCAGAGATGTCATCAGTATTTTGGCAGTTTCACAAGCAGTCGTATTCTTTCAAGAGGCTCCTCCGACATTTCATCCAACGACCGATGAATCTGATTTCACCCATCGCCATTTCGAAGTTAAGCATGTCGTGAGAGCATATGTGGCCTTGAGCTCTCCGATTCGAGCTCGATGAGCTTTTTTCCGACGAAGCTCCCCGCCAGCTGATATAGCCTCTTTGGCCCATAAGACCGATAACACATGACCTTATCAAACATCGACGGTTTCGTGATTTGCGCGATAATGTTTGTCCACGTGATTCACGATTCCGCATTCGCTGATTTCGATTCTCCCCGATGGCCTTTCTTTCATAATGCTTAGCCCTCCTGAAGCGAAGTTCTATTACCGTGACTCACCGCGGACCACAACCTTTTATGTCTCTCTATCGGTTTCTCGGTGATTTCGTTGTCGAGATGCACCATGTTCATAGACTTCCGGATCCTCGACCGATGCTCTGGAGATCAATGGTCCATGTATAACCTTGGCTCAATGGCTACGATAGTCGCCAGACGCATATCGCTAAACGGTTTCATGTCAAGTGACTTTGTCATTCCAAAGTCCCGATCACCCATGCCTCTGCTGACGTCACATCGGTTTTGACAAGTGTTAAACACCGCCACGTGTCACCGGGATTAGCGACATACCGCGGTTCGGCGTTGACCGCCGACACCTCGCTATTCGTTGTGCTAATGTCCCTTTGCCGACGGTCCGGGCCAGCCGTGGAGTTGATCAATGGTTCAGATCACATGTTGATCCGAATGCCGCGTATCATATCGCAAAAACGCATAATGCTTTACTCTCGCCGGGTTTTCGCTGTCATTGTTCTTGCATTTGGAAATCGCGAACTTCATGGCTTATCTCCCCGCACTGCATATCTCCATTTACTCCGGTTTGCTTCTAACTGACGCTTTATCACTTCTCTCGCGCTTTAACTCCCCGCTGCTTAATATCTACGCAGCTCTTCTCCGATCCAACAAATGTCGGGATCGAAAGTGAGATCCGACGCTCTCTACCTCTTTCTTATGCTTCTTGCACATATAAGACCGCTATTCCTCCTGAGCTTGATTTCTTTGACTCCTTTCCTCGTCATCATCACCGCTGTACTTTCCATCAATGACAAGCATAACACTTTCCAACAATCTCCCTTTGCATTGATGGCAACCGCAAAGACGGAATTCTTTTCTCCCCTTGACATCAATGTCAAAGAAGAGACCCGCCCCCTTAACAAGATGGACTCTTTTAGGGTGAATCGATATGACACCCACTGTCTCAGATATTCAAACGGTGTCTTGCCCAGGGGCTTAGTAAAGATGTTCCAATTTGTTCTCAGAAGTGGGAATGTATTGGAGCCGAAATAACTGACAGGACCTGTTCTCTCAAAATGATATTTTATGGGAATAGGTTTTATCTTGGAATGGAAGACAGGATTATTAGACACACTGATGGCACTCGCCTTATCACAATGAATTGGAATCTATAAAGTATAATTTACCTCTAAGTCTCCAAGTGTTTGAATCATCCATAATAATTGAGTGAAATAGGTAGCAACAAAAGAATGTATCAGCCTGTGGTCGATAGAGAAATGGAACCTCGCTTTTTACTGGGCCGCTACTAAGGAGTTACCCAAGAAGAATGCTCCTCCAATCGGGTAGTTTTTCTCTCATCAACACAATTTGCCCAACTGCATCCTATCTAGTAGTTAATTGAAGATTTTGAATTTGGGATACCAATGTAATCATAAGCCATTGTTTCTTTGGCACTGAATATCCTTGACAACAGTAAATGACTCGCTTTAGGAGTACCGATATCTTCCTACCATTCTACAAAGATGCATTATGTCTCAAGTAGATGTTGTGATGTACAATCGCATCTCCTATCATTGATCGATATGAGCTTTGATCAACATCGTAAATTATCATCCTTGCTTAATTTTACATCCAGTTACCATAGGTGTACCCACCTGCTTAGAGCTCCATTTGAAACCTTTTCAAGATTTCTCTTAAATATTTTTCCTTGAGAAATGAAGTTGATCCCATCGTGCCTCTGAGCAATTTGTAGACCAAGGAAAAAATGAAGTTCTCCTCTATCATAGACATCTCAAATTCAAACTCCATGGCGTAGCAAACCATTGTACCAAGGAGTCTCCATTACATCCAAAGATGATGTCATCTACATAGACTAGTACCATGAGCAACCTATCATTCCTCCTGTGTCTTAATATATAGATTGTTGTCTTTTGTTCCTCTCTTGAACCCTTGTCTTTGAGATATGTATTCATTCTATGATACCAAAGTCTCGAGGGGCTTGTTTTAAACATATAAAGCTTTATTCAACTTGCATACTAAGTCGGTTATTCTGGACATTGAAACCCTCTGTTGTTCCATATAGACTTCTTTCACCTAAATCTCCATTTAGAAAGGCCGACCGGACATCCATTTCCTAGACTTTAAACTTTATGACAAGCATAGCAAGGAACATTCTTATAACTTCTAATCTTGCCAATGGGTGCAAATGTTTCATCAAAATCCAAACCCTCTATCCGGAAAGCATAGCCTTTACGTATCTAATCTTGCTTTGTTCCTAATTTAATTCTGTCCTTTGCTCATTCATCTTATTCTTAAATATCCATTTGGAGCCAATGACATTTTACCTTCTGTCTTTGAACCACTTCCCATGTATTGTTTTTCCTCAATCCCACTGCCCTTCATTCATTGCTTCAACCCGCTGATCATCCTCAGGCCGGTTTCATTAAAATTTTAAGTTCCAAAGACTGGACAGAGTTTAAGGAGATTAACTGGTTTGATTAGCTTTCTCCTCAAGCTCTGAAATTTTTCTTTTTTCTTTTCCCCACTATTTGACTTGTAGGATGATTCTTTTGAATGATTCCGAGGAGGAGTTTGTGGTTGACTTCTCATTTGAGTCTGCCTGAAAGGTTCTGTTTCATCCCATTCAGAGTCTGCTTTCTCTCGACTGGACCTTCTCATCTTCATCTTTAGCTATGTCTTCTAGAAGACTCTACCATACACCTCTTTTGCTTGGATTCCTTCATCAATTTTTACACAACCATTTTATGTACCTCTTATTATAGCATCTCAGAGTCCTTTTACCGCTTGTAGCATACCCTAAGAAAATACCTTCATCTCAAGCCCTGTCATCATATTTGCTTAGGTTTTCATCATTATTCTTTTATGTAGCATTTACTCCCCAAAGACTCGAAGTGTTTAATTAAGGCAGGTCATCCAAACCATAGTTCATAAGGGGTCTTGTCACCTTGTGGTCTAAGGTGAGCTTTGTTAAGCAATACGGACCGATGTGTATTACTTCTACCCAATAGTTTTGACCAATGTTCTTCTCATTCATCATAGACCTAGCCATTTCCTCGCATTGTTCGCTTTTGCCTCTCAACAACTCCATTTTGTGGGAGTTCTTGGATTGTGTATTCTCTTGATCCCATGTTCATCAGTACCTTTGAAGTCTCTTGACATAAATTCTCCTCCCCGACCGGGATTCATCGCCTTTAATCTCTTGCCCGTTTGAGTCTCTGACAAGGCCTTAAATGTTTTAAATTTTTTCAACAAGCTTCAAATTTTTCTTTTGAGAAAGGTAACCCATATGTGTCTCATAACAATGATTACCAACATGAAGTCGTTTTCTTTCCCCGTGCCTTCCTCAAAGCTCTCAAGATGGGTCCAAGCCGCGAACTGCCGGAAATTTGACCTATTCGCTTTGCTTCCCTACTTGACGGTTTACATATCAATCTTGGGCTTGCTATTTTCTAAGATCTTTATCACAGGTTTTATTTTGATTAAGTGATCAAAGTTTAGTGTCCAAGTCTCCTATGCCATAACCAACTTTCATCATGTTTGCTTAGATGACATTCTTCTCTATTTTCTTTTCTCAAATAAGATATACATTATTTTCTGCCCTTATGCCTTTTAATACTTCTTCCCTCGTAGCCTTACACATTTTATCTTACAATCCTTGGACGCGAACAACACTTCACATCCTCTATCACACATTTGACTTATTAATCGAAAGGTGTATTATGTTGTTCATCCACAAGTAGAACATCTTGGGCTTTTCTCCTTCCATTACTTAAGCTCACCATTCCTTTTCCTCACTTTCCCTCGAGCATCATTTCCAAAGGTTACGCTCCTCGACACTTTCACTTAGTGATAGAAAGTTGCCTTTGTCTCCCATCATGTAATTGGAGCAACCACTTTCTATATACCAAGGTTTCATTTTTCGAGCGCATAATACCAATCCACACTTGTTACTTCTTTCTTCTTCCAAAACTTGACATTTTCTACAAGAGATTTCGACTGGTTCATAGTTCCTAACCGACAACAATAGATTTATGCCCAAAGTTAAGGACACGTGTAGCATTCAACCCTTTATTCAATAAGTCAAACTTATTATTGCAATGTTGCTTACTCTATTGTCTGCTGATTATTTCTTGCCATCCTTTGTTGTACGCGCCCGCCTTAATTTGGCAATTTGCAATATGTGATTGTTTGTTACTTTGTTTTATCATTCTTTGTTGTGGGAAGTTTTATTCCTTTGAAATCTACTGTCTATTTCTCGCCTTTGCGAACAATTTAAAGCTTTTGTGACCGGTTAGAACAATAGAAACAATATAGAAAAGTTCGCACTGAAATGGTTGTCTTCTTTGAACAAATTGATTTCGCTTTTGTCATAACGTCTTTTTAGTAGAATGAACATTGTTTCTTCGGTCTTCGACTAACTCGCACCTTTTCCTTACTCATCTTCGGTGGTTGATAGTCTTCCTTTGTTTCTCGTGGATTTATTATCACCTATTGGTCGTGCTTTTGACAAACTTGATAGTTCTTCTACCCCGGCTTTCCCAATCGCTTGATCCCTCTTCATATCCCAAACCGCCAAATTTTGGGATTCCTTTTCACGATTCAAAGCAAGTGGTTAATCCTTTTGTGGCTTTGATACTTGACAGACTCCGATTATACAAGGCTTGAAATTTCTCCATTTTTCCTTGTTTTCACTTTTCACTTCTTGTTCTAATGATTCACATCTGCCTTTTTTTCTGATAGTTGATGTTTCGTAATCTCTTTCATTTTTGCCTCTTCCACTTACTTTTAGGACAAGATTCATCGTTCTTCTTATCAGTTTTCTCGAACTGCTTTAACAATTGTCTTTGCTTTCTGTTCTTGATTCTTAATCAACCTCTTCTAATGCAGTAATCGCTTCACTTCTCTTTCCATGTCAACCACAACTTCTTTCTTCATTAGCATTTCACCGTATATTATTGTCATAGACCTCTTTGGCCATAAGTGAAGTCATTTAGTTTCTTCAATGATGAATCATTATTATCCTCTATCATCTCAAGGATCATCATCATTGTTTTGCAATGTAGACTTTCTTTCTTAAAGTTATTCTCTTTTAAAGAAATTTCGTCTCAGATTTCTCCCCTCACTATCACAAGTTCCGACCTTTCCTTGTTAGACATTTGTTACAGTGCCCTATTCTACCACGCTTAAAACATTTGAAGGCAATTTCCTTTGTATTTTCCTTCTCCCTTATTCAGTCTCTTTACAAAATTTTGTTTCTCGATTTCATCTAAGCTCGTGAATCCTCATTCTTGTCTTCTTCAAATGATGCTTCTCTCGAGGTGGGGTTTATCTTTTAACTATTCTCATTTCATATGCAAATGTTGTTCCGAGAAGTTGGTCAAACCGTAGGTTTTCGATCATTAAGTTCTTCTATAGTGTAGCCTTCTAAGTTGAACCTATCTCGAGATCTCAAGATTTTTTCGAACTAAAGCAGTTCCCCAATTGTTTCGCCAAGTGCCCGCATTGCATGTACCATTTCTTCTACTCTCGAAAGTATTTTCCAACAAGCTATCTTCCTTCACTCACCGCTCAAACCTGTGATTCTATAGGTTTGAAGCTTCTTGCATCCTTTTACCTTCTCATTACCTTCATAACCGTTAATGAGTTTGTCCCATTCTTTGGCTGCCCTAGGTGCATAACTTTCACAAATTCCGCCTACAAGCCCACTCAAGATAGCATCCATAGCCTTAGCTGGAAGCTAAAATTTAGCTTGTCATCCTTATTAGCTAGCACAATTGGTTTTACATAACCAATATCTACAACATCCCAGACATATCCACCAAAAGCCATTATATAAGTTCTCATTCTAACTTTCCGTAAGGCAAAGTTTGTTCCATCAACCAGAGGGGCCTTATTATTGAATTTCATGGTTTGACATGTTTAAGTTCTAGGACCTACCCTTAGATAAAAGGCCTACCGAAATTTCAATTGTTAGTCAACCCAGAGGTGAATCCTCACGAAATTACCGTGCTTAAACAATTATGCTCTTTTAAACTCTTTGCTTCAGTCACTAAATGATGATCACACGTGGGAATAAACAATGGCATATTCAAAATCAGTCATACATAAGAGAAACACGGTGACAGATATTTCCCCGAGGAAACCCATACAGGGTACAAACCTCTTTTTCTTTTATAAGGATAAGTAATTGTTACATTCTTTACATGATCATACATAAGAGCACCAACTCATAACGAGGCCACAACCTCTGTTTTGTAGGTCGCAACCCGCCGAGAACCAACTCGCTTTCTAGCACCCACCAGAAGCGACGCCATCTCAACTCCCTCGGGTTTCTCTAGCACCAACTAGAAGGACCAACTCCCCTCGTGGTTCACCTACTTGAACCTCGAGACAATGTAGCCCTCCCTAGATCCTCCCAACCATCCTGAAATATTAATCTTTGTTAATGAATTTATTGCTGCTGGATAGCGAAGTTTGATGATGGCCTACCGACTTATCACTGCTCTGCTCCAATTTGTTGCTCTTCATTATTGCCTTTTTTCTCAGATCATTTGCAATGTCCTCGTTATGAGCCCACAACGCTTTCGTTGCGCACCTCTGATTCTTCTTCACCTATGAATCAACACAACACGCTCCAATAGCTAATCGCAGAAATTCCCAATTTTTCAACAACCTAATCTCCTCTTTTGAACTGTGTATTTATAGCCGTTTGCGTAACCTTTTTGCATGCAATGTTTTCATCCCTTTGCATGCACACTCTCAAGGCCATTATCCTCCACCTCTTGAGTCCTTCTATCGCATCATCATGACTCTTCGGGGCCTTCTCTCAGATCCTACATCAGCCTTCTTCGACTTCTCTTAGCAGATGTCATCGGTAGTTTTGGTACCTCACAAGAGCCGCGGCTCGCAGCCCTCCATCATTTCTGATCCAAACGATTCGGGGATAAATCGATTACTTCCATCGCGATGGCAGGCTATGGCGTCGAAGTACATCACCAGGACTTCCGATTTTTCGATTCCTGATTTGCTCTTTTCTGACGTAAGCCCTACTGGATATAGCAGTTGGCCCATAAGACCGCTAACACATGACCTTTGGTCAAACATCGTGATTCTGGTTTCGCATTTGGCGATGACATACCGTTTATGTCCACGGGAGTCGCAAATTCCCGATTTGCGATTTCCATTCCCCGATGGCTCTTTCATACGCCAGCCCTCCGAAGCAATGTTCCTGGGCCAATGCGACCCGTTCCGGACCGGCCAACCCATGTCTCTCATCGGGCTTCGGTGATTTCGTCGATGCACATGTCTATAGGACTTCCGCATCCTCGGCCTCTTCATGCTGCCTGGTGGACCAACGGCCCGTGTATAACCTTGGCTCAACGGCCACGATTGAGTCGCGATATCACATAACGCGAATTCGGTTTTCATGTCATGACTTTGTCATTCCAAAGTCCCGATCGCCGATGCCTCGGCTGACATCACACATGGTTTGAAACTTGTTAAACACTGCCATCGCAATACCATCTTCATGACATACCGTATGAAGTGTTGAATCGGCCGACACCTCGCCATTCCCTCGGTTGTGCCATCGGTCCCTTTGTCGACGCGGTCCGCCGGGTCGTGAGTTGGATCACTGGTTCAGATCACATGTTGATCCTCGACGGCTGCGATTATATCGTGAAATCGCATATCGCGATTTCGGGTTTTCGCTATCATTGTTCTTCTTGCATTTAAATCACATCCCCGGCGTGGTTTATCTCCCTCAGCAGCCTTCTCGCATATTCCGACGCTTGCTCTGGTTTGCTTAATCCGGTCTTTAGATCATTTCTTCTCTGCGCTTAACTCCTGGGTTTAATATCTACGCAGCTTCTCCCGACATCCAACAAATTCGTCAGATTTCCGGGTGAGATCCGACGGTTCTCGGTCTTTTTTCCTATGCTTCTTGCGCATATATAAGACTGCTATTCCTCCCGAAGCTTGATTTCCTTTGTCTTCGCTTTTCCTCATTATCTTCATTGTTGTAATTTACATCAATGACAAGCATAACACTTTCCAACAATATCACCCAAATCACAAATTGTGACACGATCGACGACCACGCTGCATTGGGGACATAAACTTCTCGAACGTTAATTTTACAAAGTGGTCTCGCACTGGGAACCATGGTATTGTTGGAAGGGTATGTGGAAGTTTGTGGGGGATTGTAGGCCCAAAGGAGATGTGGAACCAAACCAACCTCGACAACTTCTGTAATCAAGTTCTTATATGACATCAGGTCACAATGTCACTCTCCACTCACACTCCCACTACCACTCAACTTTACCCACCTTTTCCCCTAGACTACTCCCTCAACTATCACCTCCACGCATCTTGTTTTCCTATTGGACGCTCGCCCTCACGTATGCATTTTATAATTAGGTCATCAAAGTGAAAGCAGGGAGAAGGGTCAGTTACAGTCAAGATAGAGTGTGCTTAGATTCTGAAAGGTCAGACACATACATAGATTTAAGTCTCAGTCACATGTCGACACAGATTGGTTCCAAGACACTTCAAAAGACTGTGCTCATGCATACGCTGTCTCCAGTACTCACACTGCAAGAATTCCATTACTCAACAAAGATCTGTCCTTTCACTCCAAGGCCTATTTTCCACTGAGTCAGTTCCTCCAGTGCATTTAATCAATTTTTATTCAGACAATAGTTGTTTTTAATTGATTAATTCCAACATTTTCTTATATTAGATACAAGAGTGGTATTTAGAAATAAGAACCAATTTTAATGATTAAGTCTAGTTTCATATTCAAGTTAATAATTTGTTTTACTAACAGATACCTGAATTAGGTCTCAATCCCCAAGGATGAGAACCTATGCAACTCTGTTAAGTATAGGGTCTTTGAATGTTTTGAGGGTTGATGGTTTTGGGAAAAGACCCTCATTTATGGATTTGTAAAGAACTATTTCTGAGCTACCTTTAATTGAGAAGTTCTTCTTAGGACCAGAGACAAATTTGAGTTTTTTCTTTTCATCAAAAGCATGTGTGTGATTGGATTTAAAGAGAATTATTTCATTTTATTTCATGAATCGATGTTGTAACTTAATAAGAACCTCCGGACTGCTGATAAGTTATCCGGGATTCAATATTTTATAGTTATTTTCTTTAATGATGAAAAGTAAATCATTGTGTTAATATGTGATTGATGATTAAAGCTAAGGAAACCATTTTTCTTACCATCATTCATTACATGTATGTTTTATTTTGATAATCATATCTCAACCAATAATTGGAACACCAATAGGTTAATGTATTAGTACTAGGCTTGTTGTAGGTGTAAGAATCATTATCTGTATGTTTGAGAACATGGGTTATCCCAAGATCAGCCTCCTATTAAGCTTTCCACCTTGTTACCCACTTGGTTTATACCAGATTTTATCTTGTATTAGTACCACCTATAAGAGAAAATACAAAAGAGAATGTTGGAAGATTGGTTGTTGTCATTGATGTCAACCCTAGTCATGGTTTTTACCACAAGATTGATGAAGTTATTTGACATGAAGGAAATGAACATGCAGATACAACACCCATGGATGGATAGTATACATCATGTTGTTTCCTGGTATGTCAATGGATCCTCATGGTTGAGGAGAAATGAATTTTGAAGATGACAAAGTGAAATGTACATGTAGGCCCCTCAAGATAATTAAAGAAAAGGATTACAAAATAACAAGAAAGTGTCGGCCCTATTGTTAAAAGGAAGTGACATAAAATGGTATAAATAAACATCATTATACATTCATTTGATACAAGTCGAATTTCAGAGGAAAGAAGAAGTAAAGAAGGTCGGATTTCAAGGAGGATGAAGTCTTTGGTGATGTGTTCTAAGGTATGTTATTTTCAGGTCATCTTACCATTTTTGTTATAACTGTTTTTTCTAGAACGATTCAGATGGTTAAACTGCTATGGTAGTGAGAATACATAATAAGGTACCTCTGGTAAAATTTCAGCTCTTGATTCGCTATAATTATGGAGATACTGGAATATAGGGTTTTAGACTAACCTAAACTAGTCAAAAAATAGGTGTTCTGGGTACAACAATCATAACTTTTTCATACAGACTCCAAATTCCGTGGACCACTTCCATTGGAAAGAGTAATGACTGTAGTTTCTTTCGTGCGAGTTTCAGAATCAGATGTTAAATATTGAGCGGCATAAGCTAGCCAAGTTGGGTCTTCCTCAATGCACTGCACTTGAATAAAGTTTTATTACTCTCATATATTCTTGGGTGGAAGGAAGGGGAAAGGATAGAGAGTTCAGATCTCTCTTTATATTGAGGATTGTATCTTCCTCTGAGGTTTATCCCTCCATTTACATTTTGGAAGCTAGCTACCTTTGGAAGTCATTACTCCTTGAACAAAACTATTGATTATTTCTCATATATATCAGGTAATGGTGTATTGTGGTGCATTGGTGTAACTCTTTTACTCATTGTTCATTTCTCATTGATATAATTGAATGGTTTAAGTATAAGTTGGAATTTTTAAAGTTGTACTTGATACCGACCACCCCTCTCAAGACAACAATTGGTATCGAGCGTGTTACCTTCACATGCCTTTGACCACTGGAAGGAAGATCCTGTGTAGAAATGGAAGGAAACATTCTAAATGGGATTCCACCATTTGATGGAAGCAATTTGAATACTGGAAAATAGAATGGAAACTACTTGAAAGCTCTTGGGGCGTGCATGTTTGGATCTCGGGCCATTTCAGGATATAATGCTTCAAGAAACCAAAGACTGCAAATGTGAAGGAAGCAAAAGGAACAACAAACCGGTAATAGATACCATCCTAGATGGATTGAAAGATTCGCTGAAACCAAGGTGGGATCATGTGCATCAGCAAAATATCTGGGACAAGCTACAAGAACTTTATATAAGGAAGAAGCGAAGAAGAAGAAGAAGTTGAAGATGATTACAAATATCTCGATTTCAAAGAAGAAAATAGAGGCTCGGCTCTTTGCTTCAATCAGGAAGGAGTAGGTCAATGCTGAGTTCTTGAATGTCCTCATCCAAGGATTGAAAGAAGGACATCAAGAAGAAAAGTCCAATGAAGAAGAAGAAATCATAAAGAAAAAATTATTCAACAAGAAGATGAGAATCTTAAACAATTAGGCTACGTTGGACGAAAAATAGCAGCTCAAAGACACGCAGAAAGAAAACTAAGAAGGAATTGGTTAGTTGTGAAAGACGCTTGTGTTTAAAGAAAACAATTAGAAGACTTTCTAAACCGAGAAAGAAACCATTTCCTTGAAAAACTCACTCTGAAGAAGCAAGAAGAATAGCGTAAGTAAAGAAGGTCCAAATAAAGAAAGAAGAAGATTGTGAGAAACTTGAACAAGAAGTTGTCTCATTGAGGAAGAGCTTAAGAAACCTCAAGTGTCGAAAGACTTAACACATCTTGGATGCATGGGTGAAACTTCACACAAAGAAGATGCAACTACCAAGCGTTGAAGAAAGAGCTACTAATGCATTGCTGACAGAAGTGGGACCAGATACCTAAAGAAGGAATGCTTGGCTGTAAGAGATGAATATCCAAGAAGACCTCCTACCTTCGGAATCAAAGAAGATTCAATCAACATGAAGGAAACTACGTATACAGAACATGAACCCACATGGACCACATCACAAAGAAGCCCACTTAATCTAAGGTATCGTAACTTCTTCTTGGTCATTGTTATAATTTGCAAAAATTTTGGACATAAGGCAAATGAATTGCGTAATCAATGAAAGGAACAAATACAACAAGAAACATGAATGGTGTAAATAGAAGACAGGGAAACAACGTGATTTGTCACAGTTATAACCATTTTAATTCGCTGATATCAAAAATATTGTATGCTACAAATGCAATTATCTTGGTCGCAAAGCACCTAGATTGTATATATGAATGAAGATGTGCTCTATGCCAACCACAAGATGGAGAAGGAAAGAGATCTCCAAACAATGAAGATTGTCAACAGCATCAATCACAGCACCTAAAGAAGAAGATGAATGGTACATTGTGACAAAGGGGATGTTCTTTCAATAATACGACCTGGGATCAAGACAAATTCATCACTGAAGAGAAAGGGTGGCAATGTTGCATTGAGACGACTCATCTACCAAAATACTTGGAAGGTGTAGCAGAGCTTGGAAGAAAAAATGTAAAAGCAAAGAATGTTCTATTATTGAAGACTTGAATCATAATCTACTCGCTAGTTAGTAAAATGTGTGATCAAGGATACACTCTTACGCTTGATTCCCTAAAATGTAAAATTAGAGAAAAATAACTCAGGAAGATTAGTCTAACTGCAACAAGAAGACTCAACAACGATACATCCTAGACATGAAGAAGAGAGAGAAGAAAGAAGCCACAATACACAAAAGGATTCTAAGGAAGAAAACATCCCAAAGATAAAAAAATAAGGATGAAGTATTATTGAGTGCCACATGTTTAGGGGAGCAGCCCCAAAGAAGAAGGTTACCTTTTTTCCATTAAACTCGAGGGCTTCATACCCTTTCCATTGATGTCAAAGGGAGAGAAATTGGGATCATGATGATAGGGGAGCATGAGGTTGCCATCAATGACAAAGGAGACGTTGGAAGATTATTGTTGTCATTGATGTCAACCCTAGTCATGGTTTTTACCACAAGATTGATGAAGTTATTTGGACATGAAGAAAAATTGCACATGCGTGACAACACCCATGGATGGATAGTATACATCATGTCAAGCTTTCCTGGTATGTGGCATCACATGTGGATCCTCAAGGACAGAGAGAAATGAATTTTGAAGATGACAAAGTGAATTGTACATGTAGGCCTCAAGATAATTAAAGAAAAAGGATTACAAAATAAGAAAGCACAACGGCACTATTGTTAAAAGGAAGTGACATAAATGGTAATAAATAAACATCATTATACATTCATTTGATACAATTGAATTTCAGAGGGAAGAAGAAAGTAAAAAGAAGGTCGGATTTCAAGGGAGGATGAAGTCTTTGGTGATGTGTTCTACAGTATAAGTTATTTTCAGGTCATCTTTACCCATTTTTTGCTATAAAAAATTTTTCTAGAATGATTCAGATGGTGAAATCGCTATGGTAGTGAGAAGACATATCAAGGCACCTCTGGTATAAATTTCAGCTCTTGATTCGCTATACTGATGGAGATACACTCGGAATATAGGGTTGCACCACCCTTAAACTAGTCTTAAACATGTGTTTCTGGTAAAACAGTCATAACTTTTACATACGCATCTAAATGTGTTGGGACCACTTCCATTGAAAGAGTACGGACCTTAGTTTCTTAGTGAGTTGAAGAATCATATGTTAAATATTGAGTGGGGCATGTTGTACAAGTTGGTCTTCTGAACAGACCATAATTGAATAAGTTTTATTATCTCCTCATATATTCTTGGTGGAAGGAAGGGCAGTCATGAGAGTCTAGATATCTCTTTACATTGAGGATTGTATCTTCCTCTTGGATTTCTATCCCTCCCTTTACATTTTCCAGCTGTAGCTACCTTGGAAGTCATTACTTCCCTTGAACAAAAACTATTGATTATTTCTCATATATATCAGGCATGGTGTATTGCGGGTGTATTGGTGTAACTCTTATACCATTGTTCATTTCTCATTGGATATAATTGAATGGTTTAAGCATAAGTTGGAAAAGTTTTAAAATTGTACTTGATAATAATTCAACCCCCTCTATCAACAAACGCTTGAATTGAACGAGGATCTTCGCAGAAGAAAAAAATATTATCAATAACCACGTGAAAGCCCATAAGTTAATTGGCTAGATCACAAGATTTCGAGAACCATTCCACCATTAAACATCGCAGAGTCTAATTAGGCCTCCGTGGCAGGTTTGGTCTACCGTTGATTCAAATGGAATTTAGACCCCTCAACATAATTGGCGCTTAGAAGGAGGGCATGCAAAATGAATGGATGACAATGTTTTTTACAAAATCTTTCACACATCCTGTAGATTCAAACAACTCACGTGCATGGCTAGTCATTCTCAAGACAACCCACACACATTGAGTAATTCTACTAAAATAAGTAATCCCACCCCATAAAGAGTGAAGAAACATATAACTGAGATACCTTATGCTCTTAGTCATGAGGAGTTGAACCAGTTCAAAAAAAATCACAAGATCTTATGCCCGAAAAATTGGAGCACTACACTTAGCTTTGTTACTTCCTCGTAGAAAACAAGTAAGAAAACCAATGGTCGACACCCCCAACCAATTTTTTTTTCACACAGTATAATACCTGATAGATTTCTCCCTCACCAAAATTGAACATCCCTCTTAATCTAATCCTCGAAACACCACCCAACAACTGCCTGAGCCCAATGATTTTTCCGACGAGGAAGGGTTCAACTCAGATCTGGCCGCTTTAGGGTCGGATGACATGGAAGATAACAATGATTATAATGAATAAATTGGAAACCCACCTCATAATAATCAACCTTGGTTGTCCAGAGATGCTTTGGCAATCCCTCGATGAGTACATAACCTTCCTCGACACCCATAAAAGTTACTCCCAAATTTGACCCCTAAACCCTCGATTGTCTGAAGACCATATCAAAAATTCATACTAGCCATCAGACCGGATGAATGTTCAACATGAAGATGTATCCTGCAGAATTTTCCCCTACACATTTGAAAATTCAGATCACATACGGTATTTAACTTACCCATAGGGATCCATAACTAGTTGGACAAAGTTTCAAAAGGATATTTTAGATAGAATTTGCATAAGAAACCACTTCAAGATCCTTGATGGATGAGTTGTTCATTGCCACAATGAGTTCAAAGGATAAGGTTGAAGAATTTAATCAGGGGTTCACTACTATCCTAAACAAATTTTAACCTGAAGATAAACCCACTCGAGAGTTGCAAATCAAAGTATATTTTAATGTTCTCCAAATTTCCATGTTTGTGAAGAGGATTCCAAAACAATCTTAGACGATAACTTTGAAGAAGCCAACACAATAGATTTCCAAATGAAGGGATGAAAAGAATGACATCTCTCATTAGTTAAAAAATTTCAACCTCCTCCCGTGAGAGGGACTCATGTTCACTAGACCCTGTGGAAACAAACATAACAAGGTCCCTAAAAGGGAAGAAAAGACATAGAAGACCTACAACGATGTATTAATAAGTTGTCAAATGAGATCATAGACATGAAAAGAAGTGTGGGAAGGAAACCAAGGTGAGAGGCCCTATAAACCCTTTTAAAAATCCACCTTAAAGAAAGTGAACCCCCCCTAGCCAACTTGAAAATCGACTGAAATGTGCATACACTCTTTATATACCTATCACCAAGAGAATAACTTTGAAAGAGACTCCCCACAATGGGTGCATGCCATGAATTTGATGGCCAACCAGTTTCTAGATAAGGTTTCCCTAATCAAACAATCAAGCAGCTTAGTTATGAATATTGTTGATCAGAAGAAGTTGATCCATCGAAGATACAACCATGTTGATATGGGAACTTGACCTACCAATGCCTTATGATGACATATTTGAGGTTCAAGAACCACCCGTAGAGGTCTCTGTTGTGAAAACATGAAGTAAGGGTCAATTTGTCTCAAATGACCTTACCATTTCGCAAACTTCGAGGGGAAAAAAAACATTTGATCACCTGAAATAATATTTTGTCTCCCAAATAAATTCTATAAACATCCATACATGAGAATCACCCAACCCGAATTACAACATAGTAGAATATTTAAAAAATTGAAGGAGTTCATATAGCCATGGAAATGTAGAATCCCCTCAAAAAAAGGACTTTTATGTTACAAGCATTGAAATCAAGAGAAAATCCTACAACAAGCACTCACCAAGGATAAAAATTTAACCCCTCAGAGATCTAATGAATAAACCAATTCAGAACGCCTTCTCCGGACATAATAAGGGTAAACCTTTTGTCCCACCGTTTCCTTTGACATTTGAAGTCTTCAACGTGAACCTCCATAATTGTTTCATCGATTCACATCCTCCAATGTTATGCCATTGTATATTTACGAAAAATTAAACATAGTCCCTCTCAAAAGAGATAAACATGTAATACAACCAGACATAACCCAGGTCAAGCTTGTGGGAGAGCTCAAAGATGTAATTATCAAAATAGTGACACAACCCAAATTTGTCTTGCTAATTGAAATCATTGTAGTAGGATATCCTAGAATTCAAGGGATTCCTACCGAGTCGATATTGGTATGAGAAGTTAAATAGATAGTTTAGTACGTGACTACTCACCTTTTGATACCACATTAAAGGACACAATTTAATAAGGATCGCACTCCATAGGGAAATATATCTAAAACACAGTGTCACCGACCTGGAAACTCTTAACAATCCCTCATCGACATATTTTCCCACGCTAGGCAATTATTCCTATGACTCCAATTTCATGAATTTCTCCCCCCTCTCATATAATATCCCTCTCACTCAAAACCAGGAAATAAAGCCAAGAAAATTTGCTAACAATCCAGAAACCCCTCTCAGGAACTGTTGTTAGAAATCACAGAACAGATAGGAGCAAAGGAGGAAAGTGGTATGAAAAAGGAAGTTGATGGTTTTTGTTCACAAATGTGGACCTTATAATTTGATGGATCTAAATCACAAGAAGGCTCAAGGTTAAGGTGCATCCTCATTGACTCAAAAGGTAAATGAAGTTTCATGTCCCGTAGGACTAGAATTTGAATGCACAAACAACACCATCTAGTATGAAGCTCTAGTACAAAGTCTAAAGAAAGCTATAGACTTTAAATGTTAAAGAATTGAAAAATTTTCGAGATTTTGAAATCATAGTTAGACAAGTAGCGAAACATTATACATTGAAACCTCCCCAATCTAAGGAAATGCCAATCGTGAAGTGCACAAAATGATAGAAAATTTTGAAGCCTTCAACATTACAGTGATACCTAGAACAAAGAACACTCTTGTTGATTCTATGGCCACTGCTGCCTCAAGGCTATCACCTCTAGAAGACTACGAAGCCTCCCAGTTCACTGTGGAGCTACTATACAAACCATCGGTGCCCAATAATATTTCTAATTGGAGGGTATTTGAAGGAGATGAACATATCATAAACATTTTGACTAATCAAGATAATTTTAAAGACTTGGCTATTGATGATGAGTATTCTAGGAGAAATTAGCAGAAAACGATCCTCATATAGGTCAACCAATCAACAAACCAAGGTCTCACACGATACCGAAAGGGGTAGCCAATTTGGAAAATATTTTTGACTTAAGGTAAAGATTCAAAGGGTCAACAAACATGAAGACAGTGAGTTCCTATCCCATGCATGAAACCATAAATCTAGGAACCCCGAAAAACCCCAGGAATATAAATCTCGACAAGACAGTATCTAAAGAGGAAAGGAAGGCATATCTCAAACTTTTCGGACAATATCAACATGTCTTTGCATCGTCCTACTGATATATGAAAACTTATGATACTCGTATCATTCAACACACTATCCTATAAAATCCTGAAGTGAAACCCTTCCAACAGAAACTCCGGAAGTACCACCCATCCTTGGATCCTCTCATGTGTCAGGAGTTAAAAAAATTACTAGATTCTAAGATTATATTCTAGGTTAGACACTCTACATGGGTAGCAAATTTGGTTCTTGTGAGAAAAAAGTCTGAGGATATCTTCCTATGTGTATATTTCAAGAACCTCAATAGAGCTTTAGAAAAGGACAACTACCCAGTCCCACCAATGGAGAAACTCTTGCAGATCATGTCTGGCTAAGATATTTTCTCCCTGCTGGATGGTTTTTCAGGTTACAACCAAGTTCTAGTTTCAAAGGAAGATTGTTTGAAGACTACCTTCTGAACCAAGTGGGGAACCTTTTCTTATAAACGCATGCCCTTTGGGTTAATTAATGCAGGGGAAACCTTCCAAAGGGCCAT
>SNQJ01S0095981.1:31707-47488 GCA_010110895.2 Picea sitchensis
AAAAAATACTCTAGCGTACGTGTTTGCTAATTTGGTTGCCTCAAATTTAGGTTCAGGATGAAAAACCTAGTAGTTTGGTCTGCAAATGCATTAAAACCTCCATTTTTATGAATACCTCTCAATATCTCTATTTTTGACATTATTTTTCTATAGGCTACACAATTTCGTTGTTTTTTTTTTTTCTGTAAATAAAAAGATGGAGCCTGTTATATTACCATAAACTGAATACAGAAGTTGTTGGTAATGCAAGTTGTCTCGCCTGAACAGGAAACCGGGACAGCTGGACATCCCATGCCATTTGTCCCCCAATTCAAAAAAATAACAAAATTTGCAGTGTCACGTCCTGCCCGAAGGAAACCAGGACTATTAGTCTTGAGCATGAAACTGGTTATCCTGACTAGTCCTAAGAAAAGATGATAGCTAGCTGGCCCAAGGCCTAAATTATAACAAGAAAAACAAAGTATGGTTCTGAGCATTATGTAACCTTTGAGCCTGCGCGCTTGTCCTCGTCCTCATGCTGTTGCCATCCTGCTGGGAGCGCATAGGCCTACGCACATGTCGGACATTGTTTCTTTGGCAGAGTTCTGGAGTGAGCCGAAAAGAGCATGTCGAGTCTCTAATTCATTCTCGCCAGGCGGAAGATCTGGTCATCCAGCAGATTCCTCATCTCAAAGACGAGATTGAAGTATCCCCAGTCGACTGAAGGTGGTTGCTCCAGGCGATGGTTGTCAATTAACCCCTCAAGGTTGGTCGCTTCTGCTTCCTGATTCGTGTGCACCTCTGCTTCCCTGGTAGGTTCGGGGGGAACCTCCTCTTCTACATAGCAGGGGGAGTAAGGCATCTCTGAGCTGGTGGCATGGGGGGCGAGCAGATTTCTTACAGGCGGTGGCTTGTTGTCCGTACCAAAATTCGAGCTCGGATTCCAGTTGTCCGGCACTATAAACAAAGTGTGCTCAGGGGGGCTCTCCAGGCCTCCTTCCGGGATGACTTCCTCCATGTACGCCATTGGAGACGTGTGTGGTCTGTTTCTTCTTCTCTTAGCTGCCCTTGCTATGGCAATCTCAAAGTTCTTCTTTCTCTTGTGCCATGACTCCGCCATGTACCAGACAGCTCCCCTTCGCGGCTTCCCTCTCGCTCGAGGCATGGTGGTGGTCCGGCGAATTGTCTGGGTGCTCTCTCGAAAGGTCATTCTGCTCTTGAATGTTGGCGAGATCGTCGGGGAGGATACAAGGAGCGACAATGAGAACTGGTGCTAAAATGCCCGCCATAGCCATTAAAATCTCCTGTTAGTGTGCTAATGTCTTGTACCCTTCCCTTGCGCGAGGGGCCTCGTCGTTTGAATGTGCCTGCTCATGTCCATGGTGAGTTAAGTTTAGAGGTGATGTGGGCTGGTGGATGCATTAATGTTGCATCCCGGCTCGATCCCACGTGGCACAATTGCGCCTCATGTCACCCCATCCGGGGATACACAATTTCGTTGTTAATGAAACTACAGACACATATATAGGCGATTATGACGATTTCAAATATATAATTTGTTTTTAAATTAATATTTTTTACTATTTTAAATCTATTTTTGTCTTGACATATATCAAAATCCTAAAATACATACCTCTTTTATTTATGTTATAACTTTTTTTATCATTTTAACCATTTTTAAAATAAGTTATACACCACACTAGAAGAGACCAAGATCTACAATCTTAAAACAAAAGTGATAATGTTAGGACCCTTAAAGCCTACACTAATGTAAGGCATTGTAAATTCAAGGATATATTGACTTTCATAATTAAAAAATATATAAAACTAATATTATAAATTTTGAAAAAAAATACCTTGCACTAAAACAATGGATTATCTACAATTATACATTTGTTTTAATAAAATTTTGTCATTAAGGTATTAGCACTCTGTAATTTTCCCAAGGATGTGGAGGGAATCACTGAGGTAACATCAAACCACTTTGGAGTCCTAGATCTAGCCCTTCAAGACTCAGTGAGGGATCTCTCTCTCTGATCTAGCTTTGTTTGTGATAGATTTTAGGTTAGTTATTACTATACAGAGTTTGGATTTAAAGAATTGGGTAGGGGTAGAGAAGAGGAACCATTGGGATATGGAGTCACAGCAGCAAAATAATCAAAATCCATTTTCAACAGGCTAATATTGCAGGGCAAGGTAGACAACTCATTGGATATTTTGATTTAAATGAAATGGGACAGAAGAAAAAGAAAGAATTCAATTAAGAAGAAGAGCAATTGAGAATTATTCAGCTGAAAATCAGATGAAAACATGGAAATTATTCACAGTCAAAACAAAGTGTATCATGCAAAAAATTATGTGTTATAAATCCTGCAAATAATTCAGAGAGATAACATGTATGTAAATAGAGGAAACACATTTACTAATGATATACACACATCACCAGTCAAATTAATCACAAGAATCTTACACATAGCACTGTATTATTTGGAAAATGAAACAAGCTCACAGTGAGCTATATTACAATGCTAGTCCTATCCCACTAACTGGTCTCAACTGATACACAATTGTACATTTGAATTATTAAAATATATAGAACAGAATCTCCCCCAGGCTCAAGAGTTTGAATTCAACAAGCTCGGCAAAAAATCGAAACAAATCCCTGAAAATCTTGAACTGTCTGCCATGAAAGACAGGCCGAACTGCTGAAAAAATCGGTCAACTCAGACATTCTTATCTCCCAAAATATGGCATCTGTGAGAAAAATATAATAGTTTATTTTACATGAATCCGTTCTGAACAAAAACCTCTTTCTTTTTTTCTAAATTCATCTCCATCTCTCCAAACCAGCTCACGCAAAACCATGACCAAAATCAGGAAAACTGGAAACCTAAACAATGGTGCTCAGAGATGGATTCAATTCTCTCAACTTATGACATCTGTGAAAAAACTGAGAGAGGTGTTTTTTCTTCATCCCGTTATGGATAAAAACCTCTCTCTATTTTTCAAAATTCCTTTTGATTTGGCTGAAAACGCTCTCGGAAAACAGGTGTTCAAAACTAGCAAAAATGGTTTTTTTGTTGTTTTGAGCAAGACGATTTTGGAGGGGGGAAAGTGGTTTTCGGAGCCCCCCCCATAGAGTGGTAAGTGGTATTGGGAGGGGGAAGGGTCTGATTTTACCATATGGTGACAAGTGTCCCTTGCAAAACCGCTTACTCGGACCCCCCTTCCCCCCCTTGTTAAAGTTAGAATGGACTGGGGGGGGGGTCCGGTAAAATTATGAGCATTCACAATTTTTTGTTTTAGTTTTTGTTTTATGTATTTTATATTGTTTTTTTAACTTTGTTTATTGTTTTTATTTTTTAAACTGTTTTATTTTAATTAATGTTTTAATTATTTTTTTTTATTGATTTTTATTTTATAACTTTTATTACTTTATTATCATTTGTTTTTGAAATGTTTTTAATTATTAAATCTTTTATAATGTTTTTTGTTTATCAATTATTTATCTTAAATTAATTATTAGACTAACCCAATTACTAACCTAATTACTAATTATTAACACTTATTAATTTAATTTAATTAATTAATTGTTATTAATTATCATATGTTATCTAATGACTTATTAAACTAGTTATTTTTGTGAAATTAACCCTATTTACCTAACATCATTTCATGTAGGGATGAATATAGTGGTGGGTGAATAACTGGAGAGAAAGGGAATGAAGGGTGTAGCAGGGTGATGAAGGATCAGGTGAAATGGATGGAGGGAGAAATGGAATCAACCGATCCTAGCAAACTAGATGTCTTCATCACGGGAGCAACACCAAATAAACAGCTGAAGAATCAAGTTACCTATGATTATAGGACCCCAACATAGGATCCACCTGGAGATGGAAGCTCTTTTAGGACGTGGCAAGAACCACTGAAATCTGAACATACAGACTAGTGCTTTATTCGTTGGGTTGATCCCAAAACTTTATTCTGCAACCTGCAGTTGTTCTGATCCTTCAATTGAGACCACATCAAACTGAAGACTGAAATTTGAAATTGAAAAATTGTTGAAAGGAATGCTCAAAGAGTTGAACCTATTTGCACACTGCTAAAAAATATGCTCAAATGGATGAGCTTATTCAAACTGTTATCTACCCTATACTGCTAAAAATCATGCTGAATCAAATAATACAAAAATGACAATGAAGCCAGTCAAGTAGTTGTTGAAACAAGTGGATTCTTGACTGCTTGTCAGCATAATCAACAAGACAACTTGACCCTTTGTCCATAGATTCAAAACTAAAAAGTGTAATGGCCACTGCTAAAAACATGATTGATCTTTTATGCTGAAAAATTATTCCATGTAGTCTATTATGGGATCAGGAAAAACGTGACCTATTTCTTGACTTTCAACAAATTTATGGCCATAATTGGGTATGACACATGTTTTTTACATCATTATACAATTCTTGAGATGGATGCAAATTTTCTGTTGAACTTTGAAATGAGACTCCTGCTCAAACAGGACATGAAAGAGACTACCTAATCATGTCTATGTTATAACCTCTTTTAAGTTCATAGTTGGTCAATGAACCATGATTTTGACAACGCAAGTCATCCAACACATCAGATATCGAATATTGTAGGAACTGAGATGTTTGTTGCATTGGTTCCAATGAAGGTTCTTGATATTCTATGTGCTTATCCTTTAGTGCATACTCAAGATTCTTCTTCAAAAACTGAAATGAATTAAGGCTTAATGGTACAAAGTTATACTGTATTAATTCATCTTCTGCTTGAAGATCAATGTAACTCAGGGGATGTAAACTTGGATCAATAACAACTTCCATATCATCAATGACATCTTCAACTGAGTGATCAAAATATTCTTCGTCTTTACTATCGATGATTTTCTTATGATTTTCTCTCAAAATTTGAAATGAAGAGAAACAAAGGGTAAAGTCTTTCCACTTACTCTGAAATTTTTTGCATTTTGTTCATCGTTGTCATGATTGTTGTGCAAAGGATGATTGTCATATTTGATCTGTAACTAAGCTTCCTCCTCCCAAAAATGTGTTGTTGATTGATTTGAAGAATTTACCTCGATGTAATCCTCATCATAGTTATCATACTTGGGTAGATCGTCCATGAAATAAATTTCATAAAACATGCACATCATATCAGTTGGTTGTTCCTCTACAAGTTGAGTTTGAGTCTCATCTTTGACCAAATTGTAAATTGAATACATGAAATGATCATTTTACAATCCATGATACCAAGGGTGAGCTGCAAAGTGTTTGGGAATAGTGACCCTTTCTCTCTCTGTAATCAATGGAACATGATGTCTTTGAACATAATTTTTTTCTCTTATGCTAATCCCGTGCAACATTTCTTCCATGGTTCTTTCCAGAATGTCCAGCTTAGCTTCTGAAGATTTCAACTGCTCCTTTTCTATTTGTTTCCTTTCTTCTGCGTTGATCTTTGACCTTTTTATTAGCAAATTTTCTTCCACACTAATTGCATTGTCCTGCATCTCCATGAGTGTAGTAGTGTTCCTTTCTCTCAACTGAAATGCCATCTTTGGATCAAATTCATCAGGGTAGCGTAAGAGAGATAAACAAGGAGGTGGTCTTATATCAGGAGGCATGGAATTGTAAACTTGATTGAATCTGGCTGAAAATTTTTGTACTGTTTCTCCTGTTTGTCTTTTCAAATGATCATACTCTTCTATAATGAGGAAAATATTTCTCTTGATCTCCATTTATTAACGAATATTTTTACAAACTGCTCAATATTGGGAATTCTTGCAGCTAACAAACCTTTGAACCATTCCTTAGCTCTACCTTGCAAAGATAAAGAAAAAAGCCTAATGTAGACTCATCTTCCTTAACCTCAAAAAGGTCAAGATAATTTTCAAAACCTTGAATGTGTTTTTCAGCAGTGATGTAGCCATATTCTCCATCAAATCTGGGAAGATGTTTGTAATAATCGGTAGGGAAATCATGGAGTATAGGAGGTAATATAAGAGGCTTGTATCTATATGGAATATTTACAGGTGTAAGAGTATGTACATGGGATGTAAAACTAGGCTTGATCTCTTGAGTCTCCTCGGTTTGAATTTTATCAACATGAGTTTCAATAATATGGTCTTGGCCAAATTCACATAAAGAGAGGAAATAATTTAAAATAAAACCCATTATGTTTTGGATGAAATTCCAACTTTCATACCTGATCTTTTCGGATTGTCTTGTCATTTTTCAAGTCCTTCCTTCAGTGGATTCTTTGAATTGGAACTGATCTAGAGTTGATTGGAGTCACCAGGTGGATGATTCAGACTTCTTATGTCTAATCATTGTCCACCATTTGTAATCAGATCTGAAACTTGATATGATTTATGAGGAACGTTCCCCAGTATGGTCTCCAAAATGTTACCACTCTATAATTTGCCCAAGTTTGTTGAGCCAATCACTGAGGTAACATCAAACCACTTTGGAGTCCTGGATCTAGCCCTCCAAGACTCAGAGAGGGCTCTCTCTCTGTCTGATCTATCTTTGTTTGTGATAGATTTTAGGCTAGTTATTATTGTACATAGTTTTGATTTAAAGAATTGGGTAGGGACAGAGAAGAAGAACCATTGGGCTATGGAGTCACAGCAGAAAAATAATAAAAATCCATTTTCAATAGGCTAATATTGTAGGGCAAGGTAGAAAACTCACTGGATCTTTTGACTTAAATGAAATGGGACAGAAGAAAAAAAAAAAATTCAATTAAGAGGAAGAGAAATTGAGAATTCTTCAGCTGAAAATCAAATGAAAACATGGAAATTATTCAAAGTCAAAACAAAGTGTATCTTACAACAAATTTTGTGTTATAAATCCTAAAAATAATTCAGAGAGTGAACACGTATGTAAACAGAGGAAATGCATTTAATAATGAGATATGCACATCACCAGTCAAATTAATCACAAGAATACTGCACATAGCACTGTATTATTTGGAAAATGAAACAGGCTCACAGTGAGCTATATTACAATGTTGGTCCTATCCCACTAACTGGTCTCAACTGATCCACCATTGTACATTTGACTTATTACAATATATAGAATAGACTCTCCCCCAGGCTCAGGAGGTCGAATTCAACAACCTCGACCAAAAATAGAAACAAATCCCTGAAAATCTTGAACTCTCTGCCATGAAAGACGGGTCGAACTGCTGAAAAAAGGGGTCAACTCAGAAATTCGTATCTCCCAAAATATGACAGTTGTGTGAAAAATGAAATATTTTATTGTATATGAGTCAGTCCTGAACAAAAAAATCTTTCGGTTTTTCCAAATTCATCTCCATCTCTCCAAACCATCTCCCGCAAAATCATGACCAAAATCGGGAAAACTAGAAACCTGAAAAATGGTGCTCAGATATGGATTTTTTTTTCTCAACTGTTGACACTTGTGCAAAAACTAAGAGAGGTTTTTTTTCTTTAGCCCGTTATGGAGAAACACCTCTCTATGTTTTTCAAAATTCTTTCTGGTTTGGCCGGAAACGCTCTCAGAAAACAAGTGGTCAAAACTGGCAAAAATGGTTTTTTTGTTGTTTTGGGCAAGGCGATTTTGGAGGGGGGAAAGTGGTTTTCGGACCCCCCCTGGAGTGGTAAGTGTTATTGGGAGGGGGGGTTCGAGTTCTCCATACAGTGACAAGTGTCCCCTGAAAAACCACTTACTCGAACCCCCTTTGTTAAAGTTAGAATGGACTGAGGGTCTGGTAAAATTATGAGTGTTCATTTTTATTTTTGTGGATATGTGCATAAGGTGCAAGCTTTTACTTTTTGTTTTATATTTTATTTGTTTTTGTTTATTATGTCTTTTCATTTTAATTTTATTTATTATGTGTTTATTATATGTATTATTAATGTTTTAGGCTTTTTTGTTTTAGTTTATTATTTTATATGTTTTTTAAACTTTGCTTATTGTTTTTATTTTTTAAACTGTTTTATTTTAATGTTTTAATTTATTTTTTTATTGATTTTTATTTTATAACTTTTATTATTTTATTATTTTATTATAATTTGTTTTTGAAATGTTTTTAATTATTAAAAATTTTATAATGTTTTTTGTTTATCAATTATTTATTTAAAATTAATTATTAGCCTAACCCAATTACTAACTTAATTAATAATTATTAACACTTATTAATTTAATCTAATTAATTATTTATTATTAATTATCCTATGTTATCTAATGACTTATTAAACTAATTATTTTTGTGAATTTAATCCTAGTTACCTAACATCATTTCATGTAGGGATGATGATGGTGGGGGGTGAATAACTTGAGAGCAAGGGCATGAAGGGTGCATCAGGGTGGTGAAGGATCGGGTGAAATGGATGGAGGGGGAAATGGAATCAACCGAGCTCAGCAAGCCAGATGTCTTCATCACAGGAGAAACACCAAATAAATAGTTGAAGAATCAAGTTACCTATGATTATAGGACCCCAACATAAGGTACTCAACACGTGCAGTGATACATTATATTTTGCTTGAAAAATAGCATACCACTATTAGAAAAACTCAAATTCCACATAGTTATTCACAATTTCTATAATAACAAAATTATATATTCAGAAAGCTAATGTCAATAATCCCTCCAAGTTAATAGATTGTTATTTTTCCATGTTTGTGTTGCCACTAACACGTCATGAGATACCATCATTGCTTTTGCATACCCATAATAGTTGTCCATTAGGTCTAGCTCAAGTGGTTGAGAGGAGAAATTGATGTCCTCCCCATTTGGGTTCAAATCCTACTTGTAAGTTTTAAGTTGATTATTAATTATGGGTATCAAGGTACCATAGATTGTATTACACATAATTACATATTAAAAAAATAATAACAATAATTTTAATATGATTAAAATATACTATACTTAATAACAAATATCTAAAAATAATAATGAATGATAACAATAGAAGAGATATAGTATATATTAATAGAAGTACAATAGTAATACTAGAAAAAAAAAATTAATAGGATATAATAAAGTATTAATACTACTATTACTATTATAATAATAATAATAATAATAATAATGTAATATTATTGATATTTTTATTAAATTAATAATAATTATATCAAAATAATAATTAATTTTAATAATAATATCTTGATGGGTTAGCTCCAGTGGTTAAGTGTTGTGAATTACAAGCAGGAGTTTGTGAGCTCAAGTCCCTGGGATAGTTGCCTCTGCTCGATATAATTGGGCCTCATTGAGTTAGGTTTCCAAAAATGAAACCAACATGTTTACCTCCCATACCATCAAATTATATTAACATGATGATGTTTAATGTCCACTGAGACCAAAATTGGTATATCAAACCTTAAGAAAAGTAAGAGATTACTTGGATTTCTTTAAAATGTTATTCCAATGCTTGAAGAGCATTAAGAGAAGTTTTCCAAGATCACTAAAGTGTTGATGAATTATAAAGTTAGTAAGGTCAATAGTGTAACAAATATTTTTAAATGGAGATCTAATTTGGGTATACGCATGGCACTCTAAAAGAAAGTTATTTTCATCTTCAACTCTCTTGGTGTCACAAAGGTGACAGATTCTTTCTTTCCATTGTTTTTTGGGGATTGCCCAATGCCCAATCTCACTATGTATCTCATGAGAATTAGTTCTTATTTTAGAAATATTGATTCTCTTCTTTATGCTAGTCAAAACAGAGAGACACTTTTGATCTTCAAGGTTAGGGTTAACCACCTCCTTACAATATCTTGATTTTCTTTTATCCTCTAATTATTTATCACACTATAAATTCTCTTTAAATTTATCTTGTACAATATTTTTGATATCATCATTATTCTATGGAATAACTTATTTTTTTATTCCTCAATGATGTAGCCAATAATTGGCATCATTATGCCATCCCTGATCGAGTCATTGGTGATTTTGGCTAGAGTCTGAAGCAATTTTGGGGAGCCTCTTGCCATCCATGGTATTTATATTTTTCTTATACATTAAGTACCTAATCATAGTTGTTCTCTCAATGGGATAAAGGCTTGCTTTGATAAGGAGGATAGGATAGGGTGTATTCCCCTTAATTTTGAGTTTATAAGTTATAAAATTCTTTCAGATATTCTCTATCAGGATTCTCGAGAGATATTACATCCCCAAACTTCACATCCATGTAAGATAACAAGAGTGACAATATTCTCAAAGAGGATATTTTTCTTATCCCATAGCCAAAGGTTTGCTAATTTACAATTATTTCCAAGCCCATAATAAGATTTCAACCCTCAATTTATACTTTTTTCAATGCTATAGTTCGAATTGATCTTGTGAAGAATATCAATTCCAATATACGTGTACGAAGACACTTCCTCCAAGATATTGTTGTCATATACAAAATTATCATAGGTGATCATGTTGGATTTAATGATCATAACCTTCATTTTATCAGTGTTCACAGTCATACCTATACTAAAGTAGAAGTCCTTGAGTATTCTAAGTTTCTAACTAAGGTCATAGTCATTCTTTTCCATAAGAAAATAGCATCGATATAGAGAAGAAGGATAATTACTATACTAGCAAGAGTTGGTCCAACACAACCTGCAACCTCCAAAAAATATTCTAACTTATCAATGTAAATGCCAAAAAGGGTAGGGGATATGGAACAATATTGCTTGACTCCTATATTTCATTTAATTTCTTTTGACCAACCCTTGGTGCTACTAAGATTTGCAATAACATTTTCATACTACCACAACAACTCTCAACTCATAGGGAATTTTCAACTCTTCTAACATGTTCCAAAGGTCGGTCCTAGGAACGGTGTTAAAATATTTCCTAAATTCAATGAAAAAAAAGGATTTTCGTTTTATTGTTGTGACACTCCTCTATAATGATCCTAAGCAAGGTAATGTGGTCCACAATTAAATGATAACTTTTAAAATCGACCTAGCCTTTAGCTCTTTTTTCATGGCTTTCTATCCATATGTTTATCTTCTTTTCCAAAATACTTCCATATAGCTTGGATAAAATGGGGCTAATCATAATAGTACTATAATTAAAGGGAATTTGTTTATCCCCACTTTTAAAAATAGGTACAATGAGGCTTTGAGTCTAAGGCTTAGGGAATCCCTATTTAACTACTAAATTGAAGAACTTGTGTATGTGAGAGATCAAAATAGGCCCTCCAATTTTAAATATTTCATCTTGGTAACCCTTGATGTCCTTAGCTTTCCCGTTTGTAATCCACTTAACTCCAAACTTTATGTCTTATAAATAGAAAAAACAACATCTTTTGTAGAAACTTTTGGAATTTTTTCTAGGATATTATGGGATTCATAAATATTCTTAAGGTAGGAATTTGAATCTATCATGGGAATAATAGCATTTTCTTTATTTTCATAAGTCAAAATTAGCCTCCAAAATTTCTTTAGATCTATCTTAGAAAGGTGTGAAAGATTTTCTTTCTATTTATGTAGTTCATTTTTCCCCCTTTTAATTCGGGTTTTTTATCTATTAGTCTTATCATATTTCAAAGACTCATTGCAGGCAACCCTAACAAATTTTGTAGCAAGTTTACACTCGTTATCATACCAAGGGTTGGAAATTTTATTCTTCCTTTTACACAACACTTCAATAGAGATTTTTTTTATGAAGGTAGAGAGGGTTGTTGTAAAATTATGATATATGTCTTCAATATTATTTATATATGATAGAAGATTTAATTCAATGTTTAAGTCCTTTAAAAATAGATCAACTTTATTTCTGTCAAAAAATAGATGCTTTTGGTTACCAAAGTTATCTTCAAGTGGGGTTTTGTGCATGATAAAGTTTAGAGTTAGGGTTAAATGTTTATGATTAGATTCAAGTTCATGGTCATTTAAAAGGTCAAAATTTACTATTTGGATGTAAACAAGGATATATGATATTACATAGTCCACAACAATACTACCCAGCCCATGGGTACAAGTCATTTAGTTATATTTCAACCACGTCATTAGACCATTACAAATGATTACATCTTAATAAGTGCAAAGTTTGATTATCTTGGTACCATATAAATTCTCAGTGAAGTCTTCTGAATTTATCTTGTATCTATTAGCCAAAACAAGGTCCGCATCTAGCCACAAAGGATTAGGGCTAAAATCATTACTTAAGATAATAGCTTAATTAGTTGTAGTTCTAATATTAAAGTCTCCTAGCATGAGGATACTACCTTCATTTATGAGAGTGTAAATATCTTATTCTAATCTTTTATAGAGACGATTTATATAAAAAAAAAAATTATATAAAAAGTAGAATTAATAAGTGCAACATAAGAAATTGTTATATACATCTTCTTAGTATTCATATAATTATTGTTCTTATGTATTTCTTTTATTATAATTATTATTTTTAGATATTTTTTATTAATTAATATATTTTTAATTAAAAATGATTAATATACAAACAAATTTATTAATATTTTTAAATATTTGTTATTAATTAATATAATTATATAATTTAAAATAGTTAATACATTTTTTTAATTAATGATATTGATCAACATATAATATACAAATAAATAAAAATCCAAAATAAACAAATTATATATGATTCCAAAATATACATAAGATAATATTGATACTACTTACATAAAAATACAACTTTTCAACTCTAATATTATATATGTCATACTATTTATATAAAAAGTAAAATATAATCATAGAATTGTTTTCATCTATTAATAATAAGGTTGGAAATCATTTTAATAATATATTTTTTATAAATTCAACATATTATTTATGAAAATTTAATTTAAATGAGGAAATATATCAACATTCTTTCAACTATTTTAATTAAACTCAATTAACAACCATATATTCAATATTACACACAAAAATTTATAAATAAAATAACATTTAACCTTATCTCACTAACTATAATGATTATTACAAACTATAAGGTATCTAATCTCACTTGATGCATATTATCATGTCAATTAATATATATTACAAACTAAATAAGACTCCCCATCCTAATAACCTAAATTACCCTACCCTCTTGAGCAAACAAATTTCCATGATTGCTTTGTGAAATGACATCCAACAACTACATGGCCATATAAAAATAATTTCCTTTTTAATATTGTATGAATGTTTTTTTATCCTTTCAATCTCTCTGCATAGAAGTAGAGAGTAAGGTTGATTCTAATATTTGAATAAAGATGAGTTGAATTATAAAACTTTATAAATACAAAATTATCTTTCATATAAAATTATTTGCTAGAATTATAGTTTTTTGTTTTGTAAATGTTGTTAGTGTTTTATTAATTTATGAAGAGTTTAATATAAAGGAGAAAAAATTACCAAAGAACAATGTGGGTTTCAATATGTTTCCATTTAATAATAATTGGTTTACCTTGAGAAGGAGGTGGCATGTAAATCCCCTAAAAGAAAAAATATATATATATCATTAAATTACATTATAAATAATTATAAATAATCATGATCAAAGAAAAATATAGGTTGGTTTCTCCACATGAAAAATGTTGATTTATTTTATACATTAAAATTAAATTTATGAATTAGTATATAGAAATTATTAACATACTATTTATAATTATATATCTATATATAAACCTTGTATATTAAATTAAAATGAGAAAAATCATCAATCACAAAAATTGTTTTTATAATTATAAAAAATCCTCTTTCACCCATCATAAAATGTAATAATAAAATTTGTATACAACTTCACACTCTAAACACAAATAAAAACTATCTTAAATTTATATGAAATTTATATATATATAAACCACCCTCTCATTCTCTCGTTACTCTCTCACTATTTAAAAGAAAAAGAAAATATTCCACTTAACTTTCATATTTAAAATACTTTCATATTGCTCCAATGACACAAGTAGCAGCCATTGCTCAATATGGGTATGACCTAATGTATTGATAAGACTAGGGTCATGATTATTAAATCCAATAAGATCCCTTATGATACCTTTGTATGTATTGTATACTAACTTGGAGGAAGTGAATTCATGCAAATATCTTGGAATTGATATTCACCACAAGCAATTGGAATTATAGCATTGGAGAAAAGGATTGTGGGGGATGGAAAGCTTATTATGGGCTTGAAAGTGGTGTGTCAATTTGAACTTTGGGTTGGGATAAGAAGAAACTCCTCTTTGAGACTCTTGTTACACTGTTATTCTTTATGGATGTGGTATGGGGTTGTGTGGTATCTCTAAGTGAATCTGAGAAGATGGAATAAATTCTGAAATAATTTTATAACCTATAATCTCAAAATTAAAAGAAATAAGCCCTATCCCATCCTCCTCATAGAAACTAGCATCTCCCCTATTGAGAGCATGGCTATGACTAGATACCTACCTAATGTATAAGAACAAGTTAAACAACATGGAAGACAAGAGGCTACCTAGGTAGCCTCTTGTCTTCCAAATCAATTCATAACCACCATCGACTGAAGGGAGGATGGCATAAAGACACCCAATCTTGGCTAAACTATTGGGGAATAATGGAAAAGACCATTTTTCTGGGAGAATAAAGATAGTATTAAAAAACATCAAATCAAATTTAAGGAAAAATGTGGTGTGATAAAGAGTTAGAGGGAAAAAAAATTAAGGTATTATAAAGATGTAATCCAACCTAATCTAGAAGATCCAAAATTATCTATCTGTTTTTGTAAAGAAAAGAGATAAAAGCATTGCTAAGATAAAGAACAAATTCTCCTGAGCTCCATAGTGAAGTTGGTCCAATTCCTAAAGCACATGCATGGGATGAAAGAGTGTGTCACATTTGGTGACACTAAGAAGGTTGAAGATGAAAAACCTGTGATTGTCCAACCTATATGCCCATATTAGATCATTTCAAAATATTGATCACACTACCAACCTTCCTAACCTCTTAACTCAACAAAAGTATGGTGATCTTGAGAGCCTTCTCTTAATGCTTTTCGAGTACAGAAACAAAATTCTAAAGAATCTGAAGTAATCACTTACCCTCTTAAGGTCCGATATTAGACCAATTGGGTGTAGTGGACGTAATCATCATCATCATCACATCATCATATATCCTTACAAACATTATACCCTCTATAATAAAAAGAAAACACCTATATCCTCTCTAAGAAAAAGAATTATATATGTAACTCTCCAACCTTAATTAGAAAAAGGAACACATGATATGCATCATCTCTTTTTCTAAACAATGATATGTATTATCTCTCAAACCCTCCTCTCTCAAACCTTATGCCCTATTGAATAAAAACCTTATGCCCTGTTGACCTAACCTCTTAACTCAACAAAAGTATGGTGATCTTGGAAACCTTCTCTTAATGCTTTTCGAGTACAGAAACAAAATTCTAAAGAATCACAAGTAATCACTTACCCTCTTAAGGTCCGATAGACCAATTAGGTCTTAGTGGACATTAATCATCATCATCATCATCATCATATATATCCTTACAAACATTATACCCTCTATAATAAAAAGAAAACACCTATATCCTCTCTAAGAAAAAGAATTATATATGTAACTCTCCAACCTTAATTAGAAAAAGGAACACATGATATGCATCATCTCTTTTTCTAAACAATGATATGTATTATCTCTCAAACCCTCCTCTCTCAAACCTTATGCCCTATTGAATAAAAACCTTATGCCCTGTTGAATAAAAGGAAAACATATATATCCTCTCTAAGAAAAGGAATTATACATGTAACTCTCCAACCTTGAATAGGAAAAAGGGCACACGATATGCATCCTCTCTCTATTTCTAAACAATGATATGTATC
>SNQJ01S0095982.1:10280-40348 GCA_010110895.2 Picea sitchensis
TGCTCATTCAATTTATTCTTAAAGATCCATTTGGAGCCAATGACATTTTTACCTTCAGGTCTATGAACCATCTCCCACGTATTGTTTTTCTCAATCTGATCAAGTTCATCATTCATTGCTTTAATCCAGTGGTCATTTTTGTTGGTTTTATTAAAATTCTTGGGTTCCAGCATGGATATGAAATCTATATGAGATTGTTCCGTGTTTTTGATTAGCTTTCTCCTGGTTTGTACACCTTTGTCTTTTTCCCCAATTATCTGACTTGCATGATGATTCTTTTGAATGATTCTGGAGGAGGAATTTGTAGTTGATTGCTGATTTGAGACTGTCTGAGTGTCCGAGTCTTCATCTGATTCAGAGTCTTCATTTTCTGATACTTGGACCTGTTCATCTTCATCTTTAGCTATGTCTTTTGTAGAAGACTCATTACTATTCATCTCTCTTCCTGGGATATTTTCATCAACTTTTACATCAATACAATCAACCATTTTATGCAGCCTCTTATTATAGCACCTATATCCTTTACTGTTTGTAGCATACCCTAAGAATATACCTTCATTAGCCCTGTCATCATATTTGTCGAGGTTCTCATCATTATTCTTTATGTAGCATTTACTCCCAAAGACTTTGAAGTGTTTAATTGAAGAAGGTCTCCCAAACCACAGTTCATAAGGTGTCTTGTCACTTTGTGGTTTGGGGTGAGCTTTGTTAAGAACTTGGACTACTATGTGTACTGCTTCTACCCAGTAGGTTTGACCAATGTTCTTCTCATTCATCATTGACCTGACCATTTTCTGCACTGTTCTGTTTTACCTCTCAACAACTCCATTTTGTTGTGGAGTTCTTGGGATTGTGTATTCTCTCTTGATCCCATGCTCATCAAAAAATTCCTTGAAGTCTCTTGACATAAACTCTCCTCCTCAGTATGATCTTACTGCCTTTAACCTCTTTCATGTTTGAGTCTTAGTTAAAGCCTTGAATATTTTAAATTTCTCAAATGCTTCATCTTTTTCTTTGAGAAAGGCAACCCATGTAAGTCTAGAGTAATCATCAATAATCAACATGAAGTAGTTTTGTTTCCCTGTGCCTTCCTGTCTTGATGGTCCACATAAATCCATATGAACTAGTTGTAGTGGTTTCTCTGTTGAAGTAAATCTCTTGGACTTAAACAGTGTCCTATTTAGTTTCCCTACTTGGTAGGGTTTACACATTGAGTCGCGGGGCTTTGATATTCTCGAAAGATCTTTTACTGCCTTGAGTTTTATGAGTTTGATTAAGTGGTCAAAGTTTAGATGTCCAAGTCTCCTATGCCATAACCAGCGTTCATCAAGTTTGCTTAGATGACATTCCTCTCTATTTTATTTCATCACATATACATTATTTTCTGTCCTTATGCCTTTGGCCACCACTTGTCCCGAGGTTACAGACCTTATCTTGCAGTCCTTGGACGTGAACACCACTTCACATCCTTTGTCACACATTTGACTTACACTGAGCAGATTATGTTTCAGCCCATTTACAAGTAGAACATCTTGGGATTTTCCTTTACCATTACTTAAGCTCACCATCCCTTTACCCTTTATTTTCCCTGGAGCATCATTTCCAAAGGTTACGTATCCTGATTTGCTTTCACTTAGAGATAGAAAATTTCCTCTGTCTCCCGTCATATGTTTGGAGCATCCACTGTCAATATACCAAGGGTTCATTTTTCTTTGAGCGGACAGTACTAATCCACACTTGTCACTTTCTTTCTTCTTCCAAAACATGACATTTTCAACAGGGGATTTCGAATCTGGTTCATAGTTCCTTAACTGGCAGTCAATAGATTTATGTCCAAAGTTATGATAGATGTAACATTCAATCTCATTATTCAATAGGTCAAACTTATTGTTGCAATGTTGTCTACTCATTGACTGTTGATTATTTCTAGACCTCCTTAGATGCATGTCCCTAGACTTAATTTGGCAATTTGCAGTCTATGAAGGTTTGTTACTTAGCTGTATCATTCTTAGTTGTGGGAAGTATTTATTCCTTCAAAATCTTAATTGCTCATGTTTGAGTCTTAATGAACAATTGACAGCTTTGTGACCAAAATTAGAACAGTAGAAACAATAACCATAGAAAAATTCTTTGTACCTGGAAAGTGATTGTCTTCTTTGAGAAAATTGATTTCTTCCATGTTGATGACGTCTTTCAGCAGGGAGCGCATTATTTCTTTGTTCTACAGATTCAGTCCTGGCACCTCTTTCTTTACTCGTCCTGAGTAGCTGGTTGTCTTCCTTTGTTTATGTAGGTTTGTTGTTGTTATTCGTTGTACATTTGACAAATTTGATGGGTTCTTCGTTTCTTGGCTTACCGCTACTTGATCCTTCTTCATAACCCAAACCGGTTTTCAACTTTGGATTCCTTTATTGATTCAGAATGGTGGCTAATCCTTCTGAGGCTTTGATACTTGACAAATTTTTATTATACAAGGCTTGAAACTTCTCCATTTCTTTCCTAGTTTTCACTACTTCTTGTTCTAATGCTTCACATCTTCCCTTTTTTTCTGATAGCTACTGTTTCAGAATATCTTTGATTTTATTTGCCTCCTCTAATTCCACTTTCAGTAGGACAAGGTCTTCATCAGGTCCTTTACTGTCTTTCTTGAACTGTATCAACAATTGTCTTTGCTTTCTGTTCTTAATTCTTAGTCTGTTAATCTCTTCCAGTGCACTGATCAGTTCTCTTTCCACATCAACCACAACTTTTTATTCATTAACATCACTTCCTGTGTTGTTATTATCATAATCCTCTTTGGCCATAAGTATGAAGTCATTTAATTTGTCTTCAATAGAGGATTTCTTGTCTTCATCATCTGAAGGATCATCATCATTGTTTACACAAAGGCTTTTCTTCTTAAAGTTATTCTCTTTAAAGAAATTTATGTGGTTGTGTTTCTCCTCATCATCACATGTCTGATCTTTTCTTTTGTGGGGACATTTATTTGCAAAATGACCTATCCTACCACAGTTGAAACATTTGAAAGGCACTTTACCTTTGTATTTTCCTAATCCCTTCCTTAGTCTCTTTACAAATTTTTCTTCAATTTCATCGGGCTCATAATCCTCATTCTTGTCTGCTTTAAATGATGCTTCTTTGGAGAAAGGTTTGTCTTTCACTATTCTCATTTCATATGCAGTCAATGTTCCTAGAAGTTGATCAAACTCCAAGGTTTTTAGATCATTAAGTTCTTCTATAGAAGATACCTTCGGGTTGAACCTATCTGGGAGAGATCTCAAGATTTTCTGAACTAAAGAAGATTCCTCAATTTTTTCACCAAGTGGTTTCATTGCATTTACCATTTCTTCTACTCTCAGAAAGTATTTACCAATAGTTTCATCTTCCTTCATATTCAGCTGTTCAAACTGTATTCTGTAGGTTTGAAGCTTGGCATGTAGTTCCTAGGTGCATAACTTTTACGAATTCTGCTTTTGCAAGCCCACTCAGGATAACATTCACATCCTTAGTGTTGAAGCTAAATTCTAGCTTGTCATCCTTATTATCTAGTACAACTGGCTTTACATAACCAACATCTACCACATCCCAGACATCTGCAACTAAATCCATTATGTAGGTTCTCATTCTAACTTTCCAAAAGGAAAAGTTTTTTCCATTGAATAGAGGGGCCTTATTGGTTGAATTTCCTTCATGGCTTGACATGTTTAAGCTCTAGGATCTACCCTTAAAAAAAAAGGGGCCGTCTCTGATACCAATTGTTGGTAAACTGAGAGGGGGGGTGAGTCAGTTGTTACCATGCTTAAACAACTATGCTTCTTTTAAATTCTTTACAAGGCACTCAATGATAATCACAATAATGCAGGGAAACAAGCAATGGCACATTTAGCATCAGACACATATATGAGATACACAGAGACATATATTTCCCGAGGAAACCCATAAAGGGTAAAAACCTCTTCTTCTTTATATGATAAGTATTATTTACATCCTTTACATTATCATACATATGAGCACCAACTCATAGTGAGGCTGCAACCTCTGTTTTGCAAGCTGCTACTTGCTGAGAGCACCAACTCCCTGTTTTCTCTAGCACCAACTAGAAGGAAGCACCAACTCCTTGGTTTCTCTAGAACCAACTAGAAGGAAGCACCAACTCCCTGGTTTCTCTATCACCAACTAGAAAGAAGCACCAACTCTCTGTGTTCAAGAACCCACTTGAACCTCTAAGGACACCAGTCCTCCCTAAAACCTCCCTACCACCCTGCTTTATTAATATTTGTTACTGAACTTATTACAATGATACAATGTTCAACAATGAATTTCCAGTCTCATCACTGTTCTGCAAGATTTCACTGCTCTGTCTCCCTCACTGTCTTCCTGCACACATCCATTGCACTGTCTGTTCTTTTGCTTTTTATTGCTGCGTGCCATTCCCATTCAATGCACCTTTTTCTTCTATCCATTTGGTTCTACGCTTTGCCTCCTTCTTCACACCTTAATCCCTCCCTTAACAACAACCACTCTGAATCTCTTCTTTGTTCCTCATTCTTAGGTCTGCGTGCATGTTTTGCATGCCACAGCATGCAATCCTTGACGTAATACTCACCATGTCGAGTGCTGCAATGTTCATTATGGAAATTCTTCAGCTTCTCTATTTGTTACAATTAAAAGCTCCAACTATCTTCCAACTGTCAATCACCTCCACGTGACCAATCTTTATTCGACTGGTAGAATCCTTGAGACTCTTCACCTCCTATATCAATCACATCAAAGTGTCTTTGAGTCCTCTAGCAAAAACCATCGATTGGTTTGGTTTATTCTTAATGACGTGCAATAATAGCCCTACAATATTATTCAATTTCATGTCACTTGGATTGGATTAAATTCATTAATCTTGCATTCATTTCGACATTTCACTCTTCAACATTTCGGGATCACCATGGTGAAGGATTTTAGTACTCTCATTTTCCTGATCCCGAAACTCGAAAGGAGCTTAATGCACTATCTCCTTCCACCATCTTAAATGCGATGCTTGATAGCATTTTGTGACCATAGGCTGAACCAAAAGGTGTTTCACATTTTAGCATTTCCTCAATCCTGTTGTGAGGTTTCTCGAATTTCCAAATTCAGCGGTCGAAACTCAAAATGGAGCTTAACTTTATCTCTCTATAATGCCGATGATGTGACCACTAGATGTGACCATAGCCTTATTCAAAAGCGCATTTGGTGAATTTGGTGTTTGACGCCGGCATTTTGGCTTATCACGGTGAAGTGTTCCAACACTTCAACTCCCGGTATGCGAAGTTCCGAAATGGAGTCAAATCAATAGTCGGTATTTCAGCGTTTCGCTTTTCAGTGAATCGCCATTTCATGACTTTAGTTTTCGCAATTTCGGGACTCCGGAGATGAAGAGCCTTCCTCTTGACTCCTCAACTCACGATATTGAAACTCCGATGCAGTTCTTTATCATTTTAGCGACTTGGGTTTCGATTTAGGATAAAAGTCGATTACAATGTCCCTAACTCTTGACCTCAACCTCGGGTATCGAAACTCACAGGAGATGAGTCTTTATCATTTTTCAACCGGGTTTCATGGTTGGGACTCATGTGATCTGGAGTGTCGATCGCCGATATCAATCTCGGTGTCGAAACTCCGGTATAGGAGTCTTTTGTCATTCATGACCCGGGTTTGATGATTTGGGACTCAGAGACTCGATGTTTGAGTCTCGACTTCTCCATCTCTACAATAACGAAATCGGTTTCAATGCTCCGTCGAATAGCCCACAATGCGAGTTTTAGGTAGTTTTTCATTTCGACGCGAGACTCGATTGATGAGAGTCGGCTTCTCCATCTTCGGTGGCGAAATCCGGGTTTCCAATGCTTTCCGTCGCGATGCATCTGTTGTGAGTTTGAGTTTCACATTTGACATAGGACTCCTAATAATGAGAGTCTCGACTTTCCATCTCTCGGTAACCGAAATCGTCCTCCTAGTTTCAGGATTTCATACCCCACTTCACGTGGTTGTTAAAAGAGCCCTGCAGGTTTTCTTGGATCCAACGTCGGTCGGACGTCAGGCTTAGATCTGATGTTCATCGAGAATTCTCAATGGGATCCATCAACGCATACTTTGATCTTTTCGAGCTTTCTCTGCAACATCTACCCAAAATACTTCTTGTGCCTTCCTGGCACATTCTTCACGTACTCTGGCATCGTTTTTTGTACTCAAGCCATCATCGATGTTGTGCCCACCATCAATGATAAACAGCATGCGTAAAACCTATGAGACTTACTTAGCATATCGATTACCACCATAATTAAATCATTATATTTCTGAGTTCTGAGCAAAACTGTTATAAAGTCGATTGATATAGTCTCCCATTTCCATTCGACCGCGGGTAAGGGCTGCAACAAGGTGATTGGATCTTGGTGTTTAGCTTTCCTGTGACAATATTGACCTTAACTAAGTATTGATGTTTCTCCCTTCATATTAGGCCAATAAAATAACTTCCTTAGTCATTTACCATTTTAAATTTATCCGGGATGTCAAAATATGGTTTCTTATGTACTTCGTCTAAAAATGTTAACTTTAATTCAGCCGAATCTGGTATGTATATTCTGTTTTTAAATTGTAATAAACCATTTTAAATACGAACTTGAATACGGTTTTGTCGAGATTTTACGTGGTATCGTGAAATTACGCCCTTTGGTTTGAGTGTAATGTTCATCGGTATTACCTACTTGTACATCCTCTGCTCAATATAAACTTTCTTCCCTACTAATGTTTTGGTACCGACGACCCCATGAACTCTTCTACTTAGGGCATCCAACCACCTTGTTTTACTTACCCTTGATATGTCTTACCTCAAAATTGAATTAAATCAAGAAGGCCAACCATCTTGGCTTCCTTGCATTAAGATGCAGTTGACTAAATTTCACCTGGATTGTTATCCGTCAATAGTAGATATTTTCTACCCATTATGTAGTGGCACCACATCTTTAAGCCGTGTATTACAATACATCAGCTCTAGCGGGGATGATTTTAAGGATGGAAAATTATTTAAATGGATGCTGATATTCATATGTCCGGCTATAAAATGTTTGGATATTTTTGTAAAAATAATTTAATTTAAGTAACATATAGTTTTATAAAATTTGAAACATTTTAAGGTAAAATAATTTTATCCTATAGAGATTTAGTAGAATCATTTTTTTAAAATAGTGAATCATTTTGGAAAAACCATGGAAAATTAGCCCATGGTGAAATTTAGCCTAAAATCATCTATACCTCCTAAGTCATGGGTGACATGGATTTCATTAGATTGCTCCTTTAGTTTGGGACTCATAACAAATAGCATTCCCTTCCTGAGTTAGGACACCAAATAGTCCTTCTTTACTAGCATCCCATTGATTGTGAAGTCTTTAATGGGATATTCTACCTTTAAAGGGCATGGTTAACCGAACTACTTTAACTTGTAGAATTATCTTGACATTTTGACCAGGTTAAACTTGGTTCCCTTCTTTGTAAATATGTGATAGGGTATACAATCTTGGAAAATCCCTCTATAAATCTCTGGTAATATCTGGTGATTCTCATGAATGACCGGATGTATGCTACATCCTTAGGAATCGAAGCCATTCCATGATAGCTCTTATTTTCTCAATATTGGTGCAATACCTTCTCAGACATTATGTCCCTGAGTCTTGTTTTCTTCTAGTAAAATTAGCTTATCAAATTTTGGATACAGTTTGTGTTTTCTTAATTTTTGCAGAACTATTGCTCTTCATGTTCTTCTTCTATTTTAGAATTTACCATAATATTGTCAATGAATACCAAGAACAAACTTATCAATTACTAATTTGAAATTCTAATTATTAAGCTTTTATAAAGTTGCTAGTGCATTGGATTGAATAAAACAATATAACAACAAATTCTTAATGGCCATATCTCGCTCTGAATGTTGTTTTACTTATGTCCTCATCTTTTTATACTAACTTGGTGATAGCAGGACCCTAAATCCAATTTAGAAAAAATGTTTTCCCCACCCACTTGATCAAACGGATCACATTGATCCTAGGTAAGGGTACTTGTTCTTAACAATCATTTTGTTTGATTATGCATGGTGATGCAGAGTCTCGAGGTTCCATCTTTCTTTTTAACAAAGGTGGTGCTCCCCATGGTGAAACCTCGGTTTGATATATTCTTTGTCCAAAAGAATTCCACGTAGTTGAATTTTTAATTATGTTAACTCTGTTAAACTCATTCGGTAGGGTGCTTTGGATATGTAGAGTCGAACCAGGTACTAGGTCGATTGAAAAGTCTATCTCCCTCCTAGGGGGTAATTCAGGTATCTCACCTTGACACATCTGAAATTATGCAAAATGACAAAATCCTTCAAGCTGGGTTTATTTTCTTTTCCAACAGTTTGTCACTTGGATGGCATAAATCGACAGCCTTTTCTTATGCATTTTCTTAATTGCATTCTTTGAAATATATGTCTAGCGAGATTGGTTTTCGTAATCCTTGAACTGTCCTAACAATGTACTTTTTGTCTTTATATTTGAGTGATTTTTTCATAACAATCTAAAAATTCTTTATGCCTTTCTAACCAATCCATTCCGACAATTATGTCATAAGACCCTACTTGATGAATGTTCATATTTGTCTTTGTGCTTTGACCACCTAAACTAAAATCAAAAATAAAAATCCAGGGGCTTTTCTTTTTGTTCCCGTTGCTAGTTGTACTAGACAAGGTTTTACATGTATTGTTTACCCCAGTAATTTTGTTTTGATCCACTACACGGAGAGATATAAATGCGGCTGACAGCTCCTAGATCCATTAAAACAAAAATACGGGTACTGTTAATTTTACCTTCAATTTCCACTACAGTGGACTAATGATCATCTTGTCATCCATCCATGACTGCGTTGATCCGATGTAAGATTCTTCCCACATATCCCCTTGTAGGAAGCTCACATGGAGTTGTCCTTGTTAGTCACAGGCTGTTGAAATCAAATGTGGGCCAGTTCCTCTCCTTATGTGAGGTTCTCCACATTCCCGGCATTTAATGGTTCTCTGGGGCTGTCCAAAAACTTCTTTGTTCCCAGATTAAATGGTTTACCACATCCTTGGGTGTTATGGTTATTGAAGTGAAAATATTTCTCGGAGAATTCTTTGTTAGCGTTTGAAAAGGTGGCTAATATCCCTTCTTCTGTTGGTTCATTAGGTCTCGTTTCTTGTCTTTCCAATCCTTGGGAAATTCTTACTGCTATTTGTATTGAATTAAAGTAACACATTTGGGACTTCTTGAAAACTTCACTCAAAGTGGGATTATGGAATTCAATTGTCATATAGGAATTTGTGGTAAAACTATCTTAAGGCTAGCGGATTTTTTACTTTGTCTTCTCGGATATAAGGCACAAACCTTAGTAATTCAATTCGTTTATCAGGGTTATCCATAGCCATTTTAGTGAAATTAAGTAGCTCATAAAACTCTTTATTTTTTCTTTGATAGTAACTTTTTTAGATAAATCTTGTTTCTTAAAGTACTTCTTAAAGTCAAACCATTCCATCTATTTTCCAGCTGCAGGCCCCTTGGCCAATTTAAGATCACATACCAGCAATGCTAGCTTTTCCCTTTCAGTTTTTAGATGGCCATTTTGACCTTCATATTGCTAGAATAGTTGTATATCACGGAAATATTTTTTATGTCTAATAACCATGCTTGAGCTTCCTACCCTTTTTTGGATTCCTCGTCAAAGGTAGACAGTTTGATTTTCTTAAACTCTCCCTCTAGATGGTCCATTTGTTTCTTTTTTTCTTCTTGTTTTTGTTTTATCTTCTAATGAAGGTGTACCTTCGAAAGAGTTGTCCTCTTTTCTCCTTCAGGTCCAGAATTTTTGGAGGCCCTTTACTGACCTCTTCTTATTGATTATTGTCCTTTGAGATCTTCTTTATCACTATGCTTTGTAGCAGAACTTCACTTATTTCCTGCTATTCCTATTGTGCCTTTTTCAATTTATCATTACCTTCCTTGAATGCTTGCAACTCCACAATAAGGTTCCTCATAGTTCGAGAACTTGGTGAGGCCGAACTTTACGTCTTTGTTCTACCCTCTCGATCTTTAGGAGACTGTTTAGAATTCTCCACCGAAGCTGATTTCTTCTTCCTTACAGGCTTCCATGATTACAAGCACTAAATAAAGTGTTTTACGATTTGTAACAATAATTGTTTTGTTAGTTTACATAAACAAAATATGTGCTAAGTAAATATTTTGGCCATGCTTTAGGCCCAAGTGTTTGCACAGCAACATGCCGTACCATATGTAATGTACCCCCAAATTTTCCAAATAAAAATAAATTTCGGGAACATCGATCTTCAATTCATTCTAGAGACTTATAGTTAAGAGAAGTAGGTAATTATCATCATCATTAATTAATAATTCCTATGTTTTGTGTAAGCGATGAGCGTATAAAAAAACATTCCTCCAAACATTCATCTTGAATAGAACTTCTATCACGAGATAATCTTTACATTCCTAGCATCCTTGGTATAACCCTTCAATCCCTCTTGTTATTCTAATGCCCTTATATATATATATATATATATATATATATATATATATGTTGATGAACCATAAGACTCATAAGCGTATACTCTTCCCTAAGCATAGGCTTCTATGCTTGCGTGCAAGGGAAAACCTTATTTGACTTTTCGAAAAAAAACCCATATACCATAAACTATATCCACATTATAAAGGGATTGTGAGTGTACACCCTTAGTGAAAATATTATGGGCTTAGCATAAGGTGATTAAACGTTAATTCACATGGCCGAACAAATCGAACGAACCCCTGTGAATAATGGTTGTGTATAGATCTTCCTCTGATTATTAACATAATGGTTTTGATAACAAGCTTATCCATAACAAATTTTTTATCCCTGCCTTAAATGAATGATAATGGTTAGAGTTCGATGGTCCTGTGTATTGTTCCATGAATGAACTGTCCTTTACTTCGCATTAATTGAATATGAAATGAAAGGTTTCTGTCGGTCGGGATTTAAACCTCTGAACATGTCATTAATGGAGACCCTATGAATGTGAAGCCCGAGGTTATCACTAGACCCCTCATACAATATGATCGTGCCATCTCGCCCCATCACGCGTGAGGATCCAATTTTCATACTACCATAATTTTTTCTCTGGGGTTTCCCTAAGACTAGATGAGGTTTGTTTTTGTGAAGTTTGAAATAGCTTATGTTTTTCTAGGCATGGGGAGGTCTTAGAGCTGGATAATTTTACCGGTGGAAGCATGATCCGGTGGTCTCGGGGAGACCACCACTTCTTTTCCAAATGGCTCAAAATGGTTTTGGCCATTTTGGCAATTTACTATTTTAAGCAGGTTTCACTTAAGGACATTTGAGGGCCTAATGAAGTTTTTTTTGAGATCGGGTTCTCAATGATAGATAAGAGTACATAGTTAGGCCCCAAATGAATCTCCTCAAGGATACATTTCCAGCGAGGCTATCATTCCCTACGAGGAATCGTATGCAAAAGTTACGACCAGAGAAGTTGATGCACCAAGCTTTTAACGGGGCCCTTGTGACTTTTGGCGCTTCATCTCCCCACTAGGGTTGAGTTTTTGGATGTCTAGGACTTTGGCATTCCGATTATTGTAGAAAGGCCTTTAGAGGCCTCATTGTAACCATCTTCTTACTTGAATCACGGTAACCCGTCCACATCTCTTCGGAGATAGGCTGCTTACCATTCTAGCCAGAGTCTTTCCTCATATTTTCTGATCCTCGTACATTTCTTTAATTAATAAAGAAATCATGTATTAACGTATATGCGTGTTTTTATGGTTGCATCTCGATACATTTCTGTTATATTATTGAATATGCGCAATATCTCTGTACATTTTTTTATTATATCTCGGCTCTCATTTACGTGCCGAAAATAATGCGGATCGGTGGTATTCCCGGGCGGTTGCTCTTGTTCGTTTTTGATTACATGTCCCCGGCCGAGAATGCGAGTATAGAAATTTAGATCTCGAGATTGTCTATACCGAAAGGGACAATGGCCTCGCACCAAAGAGCCTCAATGTGGTGTCGAGAAAAGAAAAACTGATGGAAATGACGATCCTATCGGTCGATTGCCGAACAAGCTCTCCGCGACGAGAGAGGGCCGAAATGATGGAGAATTTTCCCACATCCTTCAGCGCCTGCCCATTAACGCTGAGCGCATCAGCATCAAGAGACCACTTTGGAGGCACCTACGCCTTTCAAAGGTACGAGGTTGGAATTTTATTGATATTCACAGTATTTGAAGGTTAGATGTGGATACCCTAGATAAATGGTTAAAACTGTTGCTGGGGTTATTTCTGTTCATAATTTTTTCGGACAAGGAAAATATCGCCGCTCCTTAAGGCTCTCTCCCCATCCCGAAGCGGTGGTGGGAAACTTCTTTGGGAAGCCGAGTTCTGAGGAGGAATCTGCGGAATATATGGGGCGAAACCCACTTGGGATTTTGTGGATGCGGTAAAGGAACAATACTACCACATTGGAAACTATGAGGAACAATACATGAGATGGACCACTGCGGCAAGAGAGGGCCAAAGTTGAATTTCACCAATACCTTCCATACCTTGCGCACCAAAGCTGGGTATCAAAGACTTCAGTGGCATTTGGATTACGAAATCTCTGAGTGGGGCTCTCTACACGGATCGTCAAGACTGAAATGGATTTTGGACATCTCCTTAACTTCAGTCTTTGCCTATCGATATCTTTGCCCATTAAAATTGAGCCGAAATTTAAGCACTAGAACAAATGGGGTTGGTCTACAAATCCACAACAATCAAAGTATGACAAAGACAACCTAACAAACAGTCTCCAAAAACCGGTCCAAGCAACAAGAAAAGAAGGGTCAAGGGAAGAAAAAGAAGGACACTGGAAAAGGATGCGATTTCCACAAAATCCCGACAACTACCGGTAGAATGTTGCTCAAAACAGTCATTGGTGGCGAGATCAAAGATAAGGAGCGAACCTGATTGATCGATTAAAATCGCAGTAAAACTGAGATCATGGGCCGTGAGACCCCAGCACTTTATTATGCAGCATTGCGGCAATTCAACGGAAGAACAACGGATTGAGGAAGAGGGAGGCCTTTTCATTCCACCGGATGTGGTGAAGGGACCCGCTGCATTTTATTGATAAAGCGGAAGCCCGAAGAATATCATCTCAGCGAGGTCGTCAAGCGGTTGGGATTGTCGACAACACCACACCCGTAACCATACAACATTGGGTGGCCAGCCAGGATGAGATCTTAGTGTCGGCCAATGATTAATGTCGATTGTAATACAACATCCAGCCCTTCAAGGATGAGGTATTATGTGATGTTGCCCCGGATGTCTAGCGGAGTATTCTCTTGGGCCAACCATATATGTGCTGGAAACACCATGCTATCTATGAGTCGACCCCATAGTGTCATTATTATACGGGGGATCATCTATGGGATGCAGTGGTTCAACTCTTTACCTAAGCAGGTGCTTTCCTGGGTAGTATCTCATACTAGAAGATTCATCTTCTCCACAATCGTTCAAAGGAACGACGAGAGGATACTGCAGCCACCACAGTTTCAGCCAAAGCACCTTCTATCAATGGAAGCGGTGTGAAGGTTGCAACAAAACCGAAGATTCCATACGCACCACGGTCATCTAAAATATGATTTGGTTAAAAAATTCCAACCTTCAACCACGGGTTAGTATTGATTTCCACAAACTAAGCGTGACTTCTCGACAAGACAAGCGTCACCAAGATCTGATTCATGATAACCTCACATGAGACTCCAGCGCCAATGGAGACCATTGCTTCGCCAAGGGGAGGATTGCAGTCAGTGGATATCGGGGGCCGCCCACCTTTTCCAAATGGCTCGAAGCAGTTTTAAAACCATTTTGGCAGTTACTATTTTAGCGGTTTTCCGCCGGGGGCCATTTTGAGGGGCCTAAGTGAAGATTTTTTGAGATCGAGGTTCCTCGATGATAGTCAAAGGCATGATTACGAGCCCACCGATGAATCTCCTTTGTGATACCTTTCCAATGAGCTATCCGACGCCTAAAAGCGGATAGGTATGCAAGTTATGACCCGGAAGTTGATGCACCGGCACTAACTTGATTTATGACTTTTTGGCTTCATCTCTAGAGTTGGGACTTTTTTGGATCATCTAGGACTTTTGGCATTCTGGGGTGTTATTGTTAAAAGGCCTCCGGAGCCTCATTGTAACCATCTTCGCTAGAGATGCGGTAGCCGTCACATCTCTTCTGGAGATAAAGGCGCACCATTCTAATGAGTCTTTCACTTACCTTATTTTCACGGTCTGTGCATTTCTTTAATTAATAGAAATATGTATTCTTTTATTATCTCTTGTGTTTATGGTTGCATCTCGTGCATTTTACGGTATATTATGTATATCTGTGTTTATGGTTGCATCTCTGATACATTTCTGTTATATTATTGAATATATGCAATATCTCTGTGCATTTATTTATTATATCTCCGCTCTCATTTCGTGCCGAAAATAATCCGGATCAAAGCATGCAAGTCTACCTGACTGCCCTGGTAAGTTCATAATACTCCTATGTTCTGGTAGTTGGATGGAACCTTCGGGGTTTCATTAAAGTGGAAGAAAACAATCTGTACTGTTAATATTTTTACGACTTTTAGTGAAGGTTCTTTCCCCATTATCGTTATTCTTTTCTTAACTCCATAGACTATTCTCGGTCATGGGTAAGTATGCAAATAGTGAAGTATTATGTCTCCCTTCATTGGTATATCCCTCATTTTCTTTATAGAGTCCAAAACTGGTGAAGTTTCCCTAGAGGCGATTCTTGGTATTCTTTTGATTCTGTCACACCACGAGTTACCTCAGTCATTCCCTTTCTTATGTAACCGGATTTTTATTTTCCTGTGACATTCCCAACATTCAACCCTAAGGATGAAGCCTCAATACGAAGCCCTCTAAAAGGAACTTGATACTGTGCATATTTGTACATGCGTGAATATTACAGTTATATGGTAAGGTCCATATCTTCTTTGCAGGGTTTTTCTATCAGGTAAAAAGTCCCAACTCTCGTTATTTTACTTATTCCTTACTATATTCATATTTATCGTGTTCGTTGTACAAAAAAAGTTGTATTCTTTTCTTGTTTATTCGGTTCGGCTTTGTGTGAAATCTGTAAGTTGTCGATCTCTTGGTTTACGATGGATACCGAGTATTCTTGGTGAATTCACGACCACATTCTATGGTTGGATAGGGTTTTATTGTACAGGGTTTCGAATTCAACTTGAATTCCCCTGTTTACCCTAAATGCACCTGTAAATACTTACATACGAGTTCTAGATTTCGATGTAGCATTACTCCAGGACTTCTCAATTTTTGAAGACTTTATACTTATTTCCTGTTCGAAGTTCGATGGTTATTTCGTTATGTTCTCATTTTATATTGGTTAATGACCTGTAATTTCCACTTCTTGAAAAAATGGTGGAATTCATAATTCTCGTGAAAATCTTCGTGAATCAGACTCGTATGATTTTGTTGTAGGTGTATGTTTTTATTCTGTGCATTCTTGAATGGTTGATAAACTCATTTTATTTTCTACTATCATGATTAAAGACTTTTTATTATTGAGATCTAATGATGGGACCCCCCTGTTTGTTGCGAGGGTACCCATTAGGTTATACTTGATCCACCTTTCCCCCTTGGGTCCGTGGATGACTCCTTCAATGATGCAGCTGTTACTAAATCGCAAGCTAAGTGATTTTTTTTTTAAATTTCATGTGTTAATTCCTCTGAAGTCATTTACCCTGGTAGTTCCTCTACAGTTTAGCATTTAAATTTTACTCACTTTTTAATCTGGTACTAATTATTTTTTTTTTGATTTCTTTGTAGGGTTAAAATCATCCAAGCCTTGAGATTTCCAAGGCCGTTCCTCTTACATAAGGTACTCATGTTCCGATCTTACCGCATTTTAAAGAAAATAAATAGACTCTAGGTTCTATCATAAGGGTTGGTTCTGCCCTAAAATGCCATTGTCATGGAAAACGTAACAAGCTCTTATAACCGTGGGTTGACTGTATAAAAGATAAGACATAAGGGTCAAAATATTTGTTTCTATGTAATTGTAATGATTAAGATATAATGAACATGACTGTATCATTGTCTTTCAATTGTATAACCGAGTTAGATGGGAAACTCAATCTTCTAGTAACAATAGATTCTTTGTCTCGGTATATTAGATGTGTTATACACAAGATTCTGTAGCAAGATGTATTCTTGTATTGAAAATTCTATTCTATACTCCCTTCTGCGTTTACTTTGATATTTATAAAGAAGTTGGAACGATTTCATTATTTGTTAATATAGTTGTGTAATTCAAACTTATCAAAAAATGTATATGCATACAAAATGTATGGCTCTAGAATCTCTGTCTTTCAACTTATCTGGATTTTACTCCTCTAGTATTTCATTTCTAGAACTTCGTTTGCGATTAGTTAGACTGTTCATTTTCCATTATATTATTTCATTTCCAGAACTTCATTTGTGACTAGTTAGACTGTTCGCCTTCCATTATATTATTAGTACCTGGTGGTATGCATACAATAGGCATTTAAACGAGTCTTGAAAATTGGCATAGGTAGAGCTATACATACATATATACATACACACACACACACACACAAATATATATATATATACATAAACGTATACATAGCTACTTTCTATTGTATGTAATCATTCCAACCGTAATTTAATCGATAGATCAATTTGTCCAGAATTAAAGGGATGACCCACATAGATATGTATGTACATATAGGTATGCAAATTTTTTAAATCTCAGATTTACTTTGAGAATAACGTTTGCACAGTCTAAAGTTCACTTCCAAAACTGAATAACTAGATGTATATGATTCACCGATTTGGTAGTGATTTCTAACACAATACTTAAAACGATATTCTATTTAGCACATATATATCTCCTAATATGTTTCCATCATCACATTCCAATCCCAACCAAGCTACTTAGAAAGTTTTACTCAATTTCTACAATTGACTCGTAAGGGGTTTCTCCTACAGTTCATTCCATTCCATCAGAACTTAATAAAACAGAGAAATTCATTCATATTTAAATAGATGCATTCTATCAGCCAATAATTCAAATAACATTTGACCAAAGAAGGAGTAGATAGACATATTTGAACAATTTCCGAACAACAAATGGAACAACCAAGTTCCTCCCAACCTTAGAACAAAACAACCAATTTACTTGTCCCATTCACCCCTAGCATGACCATGAATCCATGAGGGCGAACTCTAGAACTCCTCCTCAACAATAGTCCTTCAGTTTCAAAAAATTCTCCTTGCCTCACACTCAAAAAATAGTGTTCATAACAACAAGAGATAATTATTTCCCCAACATACTAGGCAACGTCCTGCCTCCTCCCATATGATATATATCCAAAAGAAAATGTGCCTAGGTCTTTTCCCCTTGGGAATTTTCTCATATTTACAAATCCCTGATTTTCAGGGGTTGCCAATGACCAAATTATTGATTTTCCACTTGTCACATTCAGCCCTGAGGTAGTTCCAACATGTTCCCCACTCATGGAGTCATGGTCAGCTGATTTTAACATGGCTGTTTCATTTGTCCATCAACAATAAATTCAAAAATATTTGTTTCTTACAAGTTTCATAGTCAAAGCCTTAGTTGGGTCAAATCATATCTTTTCCCAACAATCATAATCATAATTTATAATTAACTAAATTTGAAATTTGGAATTGCCATAAATGACAATAATTTTCCAATTTCGAATTTACCAAAAACGAAAATAAATTCCTAAGTATTTTCAGACTTAAAAATAATTTATGTTTGGGGATGTTACATAACATAGTTAGCAATTTGAATAGAACCATCTAGAGTTCTAAAGTTTTTAAAGGTCACATTTATTTTCTAACTTTACATATGTTTAAAAAAGTGGTGCTATTAGCAACACTAATTTTTTTTTTCCGGGCTAAAATTACCACCTTTTGAAACCATGGCCTTAAAAACCTCATAATGTTGCTCGCAAAAAATTTGAAATCAACTCTTGAATAAAAAAAGTGGCACTAAGAGAAACATCACACACACACACACACACACACACACACACACACACACACACACACATATATATTTTTCGGGGACAAAATTATAACTTCTTGGAAATCATGGCCTTAACAATTTTTTTCATTGTAAACAAAACCTTAAAATAAACATTGGAATTGAAAATTAATTCTTATAGTAGCATCCCCCTTTTTTCTGGGTCAAAATTTCAACTTCTTTGAAATCTATGGCTTTAACGAGTACACTTGTGAATAAAATATTAAAATCAACCCTTGAATCGAAAAAAAAATTCTATCGATAGTAGACCCCCATTTTTTTCGAGCTTAAAACTGGAAATTTTTGAAACAATGGAAAAAAATCCTAGTGCCATGCATAAATTTACATTTTGAATAATACATTGGTAAAAAAAAACATAAATTTTATTTCAAAAAGAAAGAAAATTTGCATTCTGAATAATACATGTTGCTATGTATTTTGTTTAACGAAATGTTCTGAATCATTTTGGGAGCATATACATATAATCAAGATCAACATAACTAAACACATAAAAAAAATGTAAAAAAGTTCTCCATAGCCGCTGCTGGAAATGTGATGGGGATGGACATATATAGTATAAAACTGTGTAATGAACTAGATATATGAAAGATACCAAAGAATGTGTGAGAAAATTGATCTCTATTATGTTGTCATATATACAAAATGGTTGATATTATAATGCATGGGGTTGTCTTGAAGCTGATAAATCGTACTGAAGTAGAAGGACTCATTGAAGATCTTAGTACACCGATACATAACCCGAAAAAGGACGAAAAATTTGAATGGAAAGTAGGCCTCACTAAATGTACACTCCATCTCTGGCTTGAGAATATTTTTTGTGTTTTCCACTGAAAATTAAAATCATAATTCTTAATTTCTCTATTTTTTATTGGATCTCTAGATATTTTCATCTCCTCCATACCCTAAATCTTTGAGGATACAGTGAATTTTTCTACTCTGCCCTACAATATTATCCTATCAAACCATGCATTTTATCAATTCAAATATGTGACTCCATTTTTCCAATGGCCCATCTTCACTCTTGCAACCAAAGAACTCAAATCATACAAAAAAATCTTGAACTATCATAATTAGCCTAATATTTTAACCTAAACATATCTAAATCTTATAGAGAGATCCCTCTTTGAAGCTGGCAGGGATAGATCCCAACTTCTAACGTGGTTTTGTGTTTACCTCTATCATTTCTTTCACAACCTTAAGAAATTATAGAGAGATAACATAGTAGCAACCATACTGGGAAATAAAAGGTTAATATTCATAAGGAAAGAGTATCACGTATTTAGATCTGATTGCATATTGTGGATAGAGATCTGACATAGGAAGGATGAAATCATCCACCCGACGACTCCATTCCCAATTATATCTAGATGAAATAATATCATGGCGACTCCATTCTCAGTTATATCCATATGAAAGAATATCACGGTGACTCCACTATTAGAAAGATTCATTGCTTGAGGCATTGACTAATGACTCCACTAGGCTAATGAAGAACTTAGAAGCTCATACTATCATTTCAAGGTTTGTATGTTTAGATTTTTCATAGATTTATGGTTTCCCGAATCCTTTACCCAAGGATGAATATTTTTTGAGCAATGGTCCAAAATTTAACGGAGATGATCTGAGTTTGACTTGGAAACATTTATCAAATTTTTGTGATTTCACTGAGCTTCTTAGAGTCAAACATGAAGATGTTTTCCTTAGATTTTTTCATGATTCGTTCCAAGGAAAGTGTAAAAGTTGGGCTGAAGGTTTTCCTGTTGGATCTATTAGAACTATTAAAACTTTCTGTATTTTGTTTTTGGAAACATGGATGGAGGGGACAAAGTTTGTGGCATATTCTCCTTCCATTCAAAGCTTTATGGAATGGAACGATATGTGCATTGAATATGCAGATGATGAAAACTTTTCTGTATGTTTATCTTCTTATTTAAAGTCCTGTAAATGTAGCTTATAATCCAAGATTCATTTTTTGGATGAATTTGTCAAAGATATGGAAAAAGAGCTCAAAGATTTAGAAGTTCAGGAAACAACTCAAATTTCTCCATTTTTGAGTCTTCCTTGTGAACTTTCATGTTAGCATAAGAAAGATTACACATGGCTACCTTTGCCTTTCGATTTGGGAGATCAACAAACAAATTTTAACAACCATGATTTCTATGACCCTATGGTTGAATATATGGAAATGTTTTTCAGTTTAAATTCACAGTGGTGCCTCCACTATGAAAAGTATAAGTATTATGATTTTCCATTGCCATCATAAATTCCAGTGTTTACTATGCTCAAGAACAATCAAGTAGTCCAATTATGTGAGCAACTACTTGACCGGCTTTACTGGAAATTTGAGATCACTTGATTCAACAGTTATCTTCGACATATTAGAGTAGGATTGTGTACATAAATAAGCTCTACATTTTGAGCATTCTTTTCAATTTCGGTTTGTAACATAGATTTCAACTTTAGATTATAGTTTAGATTTCAGAGTGAATTTGATTCAGTTGAGGATTGGAACAAATTATCAATTGGTTATTAGTTTCATAGGTTTTATGGTAGAGCAGGTTGTAGGCTTGGTATTAGCCCAATCGATCAGAATACTAGTCTACGATGTTCTTTGGCACCTCACTCGAAGGATGTCATCTCCATTGGATCCATTGTTAGGGTCCTATAAATATAGGTAATCTGTTTGTTCAGTTATCTATTTTGGAAATCTGTTGGTAAGGTTTAGCCTATGAATTACTAGGTGTCATATCCTAAACATTTTTTGATCCAAGAAGCCATTTAGTTTTTGAAGTCTGATGGCCAAAACAAAGTATGGATCTTTGGGAGAATGTTTGCATATAAAATTCGGTTCAGATCAGGTTGCAGGTGTTTTCATTGCATAGTGCTCAGGAGAAATATTCCATTGGTATATTTGGTGCTTCAAACCGACATCTAGATCAAAAGGTTAGAAAACAAATTATTTTTCTTATGTTTCACAGTGCATATGTTTTTAACCAAAGTTGAAAAGTCTTTTCAGAAGCGCATAAAATCCACATAGATTCTCCCCGGCTACATCATCCCTCCTCCCAATCAACGACCCTGATTTGTTTTCAACCCCCCGATCTACCTACCTTTATCGACGAAGGGGGTCTGAAAAGTTGTTTTCCCCGCTTCGACACCACCTAACGTGGAACTCCCTCGTCGTTTCACACCCCCCCTTCGTTTACCACATACCGCCTACCCCCCCCTCTAAAATATGCCTAACTCACTCCCGATACCTCTCACCTTTCCACCTATAGTCCTTCTCTCCCTACATTAAACATGTCTCAATGTCTCATATCCGTTAGACATTAATCCTCCCCAATTACCATAAGTAGTCCCTTAATGTTCCCGCACCCCTAACAGATATCCTTGCAACCATAAAAACTCAACATTCCCCCCCATTACACTATTTGATGACTGAAAACCCATGAAGACTGAACCAAAATGAAATGCATTTTACGATGGGAGACTGAGGTAAAAAGTCCAAGGTGATTCTAAATATTTTGTGACAAAAATAGAATTCAAAGGGACAAATGGCAAAGAAATCAGTATGAGAGGACAATAAGAAGATTTTGCGGAGATAGTTTCAACCTTGTTCTAGATTTCAGGGGCATGAAGACACCTAGCAGTAGGAGATTAGCAGTCAATCAACCAATTCCATATTTCAATGCATGATACTTGCTGAAATAGCCACAGTCAACAACAAGGACTAACAACGCAACATGAGTCAAAGGACATATCATCAACAACTTCCATCAAAACAGTGCCAAAAATCTGAGCGGATCTTAACAATCCTATATTGTTGTGATTAGAGATATATGTTAGTTTAGATATCCCTAAAATAAATCCTGATCAATTATGAAAGGATCTTTTGTAAATAAATTTATAAATACTTCTCATTTCGAAGTATGAAGGGTTGGGACTTGTTTTGAAGAATAGTACTAGTATTGTAAAGCAACCCATAGAGACACCATTGATTAGATTTTCTAGTAATATAGTGCAATTATTACACGATGCTTGTGTTAACTTTATCTGTGAAGTGCATTTTTCCCTGATAATTTGTTTTCTTCTGTGATCACTATTGTTTTTAAAATTTTGAATTATTCTAAGAAGATAAAGGACATAACTTGTTTAAATGTACACTCTGTCTATGGATTAAGAATAATTTTTTTGTTTTCCACTAAAGATTAAAATCATAATTCCTAATTTCTCTATTTTTTGTTGGATCTCTAGACCTTTTCATTTCCTCCATACCTTAAATCTTTGAGGATCCAATGAATTTGCCTACCCTGCCCTGCAATATTAGTCTGTTAAACCTTGTATTTGATCAATTCAAAACTGTGACTCCATTTTCCCAATGAACCATCTTCACTATTCCAACCAAACAATTCAAATCAAACAAACAAATCCTGAACTATCATAACTATCCTAATATTTTAACCTAAACAAATCTAAATCTTATAGAGAGATCCCTCTCCAAAGCTCGTAGGGATAGATCCCAGCTTCCAAAGTGGTTTTGTGGTTACCTCTATAATTTCTTTCACATCCTTAAGAAATTGTAAAGCGATAACATAACCTACCTTCCCACCCCAACCAATTGAGTTACAACCACTTGAAGTTATAGTTATTATAATATATAATACGTATATATTTATTATATATATAATAAGATTATAATAATATTATTATACAAACTACCCACAGGGGTGTAGACCGATTGGCAAGTGCCGTGTAAATGGAAGGAAATATGTAAAAAGAGGTCTCAAGGTCGATTCTCACCCCTATTTACTTGTGATCCATTCTTGCAGGATGCGTGGAGCACCTTAGAGTATAGTGGTAGCGGACGGGTATCAACCCCGTGTCACACGAGTACAAGAACCATGAGTTGTCGATTCAGTACAAATATATATATATTATTATACAGACTAATTATTATATATTATAATTAATACAAATAATATATTATATAATTATTAGTATATATTAATAATTATAACATTATAATAATAGCCCGCTGGGGTGTAGACGGATTGGCAAGTGCCATGTAAATGGAAGGAAATTTGTAAATGAGGTCTCATGTTCGATTCTCACCTTGATTTACTTGTGCTCCATTCTTGTGGGATGGGTGGTTGCACATGGGGTTATAGTGGTATCCAACGAGGATCAACCCTATGTCACGCGAGTACAAGCACCGTACAAGCACCGCGCATTGTCGATTCCCCGAGAACAAAAATAAATAAATTATAATAATAATAATATTATATTATTATTATTTTTTAAATAAAAAGAGGTAATTCCTATTAATGAGATGTCATTGTACAAAATTGATACATCTCACTGGCCTGCCACTTGTTCCGCCAAACTAGTGGAAACCGAAACATGTGGCTGCATATTATAGTTTCGGCCAAAAAATGCATCTGCCACTTGCCCTGCCAATTGGAAACCAGAGTAGGTGGCAAATGATAGTGTTGACATAATTGTTTTTGTAGACTAAAACAAACTAAAAACTTCTGAAAAATGAAAACTAAGCAAGAAATGAGTGGAGTACCAGTGCAGGTTAACAAGAAAAATACACCATCACTTTGCTGGTGGAGCTCAGAGAACTGTGTGAATCTAAACATTATCTGGGATTTGAGGACCATGAGACCTAATATTCGAAGCTCCATTGTGAAGGGTTTCATCGCTGGGTTGGAGCATGAAGGGATGCGCACAGGTCAGACACCTCTACTAGGATGGTGTGTTCGAAAATGCATCAAGAAACATGTCAATGCGGTTGCTTATGAGGGTGTCGTGATGAAGTTGGTCTGCCATATAAACTCTGATGTCTAAAATGAGCTCTAGTTTCTCCAGGATGAAGAGGATAATGGGAGTCGGGTCACAGTCTTGAATTGTATTCAGTGGTGGAGGCGGCGAGATGGGGAAATCCTCCTGCATAGTGCAAGTGACTCCCTCCATATCTGCCATAGCTACTGCAACTGATTTGCTGGTGTTTGGGGCCATGTGAAGGAATTCCTCCTGAAAAACGCATGTGGCGCCTTCCATGGATGCCTCTGTACCTATATCCTCTATATCGGTGCTGGGGCGTAAGTAATTGTCCAGGACCATGTAGAGAAGGGATTTTGGTGGAACCTAGATTGGTTCCTCCAAAAATTCCTCCTCTACGTATACCATTGGAGGAGTATGAGGTCATGCCCTTCACTTAGTCCTAATAATAGACAGGGCCCGCTCAATATTATGTAGGAGTCTCGGCATGGCTGCATGACTGTACTAGGCTGGGCCTCTCCTCGGATTTCCTCTCTCTCTTGGCATGGCGGAGCTAGGGGGGTGAAGAATCAACTGAACTGTAGCCATGAGAACCAAATGTGCCAAAACTCAATTCCTGGGAAGAATGAGGTGACAGAGCGTGAAGGAGAAGTATTGCAAGCTAGTGCTAAGTTGGATAGATATCCAAGGGGCGTACATGACTGCAATGCATCCACCCATATTTAACACCCACCTCCTACCATTAATCAACAAGAAATCAATTAAATTGACAGGAGGGAGCTGTCCTCCCTTCCTCTATAATTTATTAAGGTCTCCCTCCATTCAAGACTGAGGTGGGGGACGATGACTGGTCATATTTATGGCCGAGTTTACGGGAGGACTGCATGGCCTCCTTCTGCTACGTGGCACCCCATCCAGGGAATAATATAATATAATATAATATATATATATATATATTAACTATATTAACTTATAATATTATAATATATTATGATAATATATTATATATATTATATATATTATTATTAATTATAATACATGATGATGATGATGATGATGATGGTGATTAACTTCTAGTAAGACCGAATTAGTCTATTGGACCTTAAGAGGGTAAGTGATTACTTGCTATCCTTTAGAATTTTGTTTCTATCCTTGAAAAACAAAAAACATTAAGAGAATCTTTCCAATATCACCATAGTTTTGTTTAGTTAAGAGGTTATGAAGGTTGGTAGTGTAACAAATATTTTGAAAATCAGATCTAATTTGGGTATAGGTTGGACAATTTAAGAGAAAGTTCTTTTCATCTTCAACCTTCTTAGTGTCACAAAGTTTTAAGAATATATATATATATATATATTATAATAAATATTATTATTATATGAGAATATAATATAAAAACATTTAACAAAAATCTTAATATATATATTATTATTATATATTTATATTACATTTATATTATATTATATATTATTATTATTATTATTATTATTATTATTATTATAATCCTAATATTAATATATATTAGGTTATAAATTACATTATTTATAAAGTTTTGAGGAACTTATTATTATATTAGGAAAGAATATTAAGTTAGTTATATATAATATGCGTTAGTTATATTATATATAACTAATTTATTATATAATATATAATATTAATGATGAATCATTTATTTGATTAAGGTAAAGTTTAATTTTCTTTTAATACAACTTCAAATATGAATTTTAATCGTCAAATCCGGATCGAATTTCCTGTTTTATTTTATAAATAATTTTTATAGGATATCTAAACAACTGCCCTCCTTTTGAAATATTTTAATAAATTTTGCACTTCCCAATGGACTTGCAAAATTTAATTTATAAATTTTTTTGAGGGTAAATTTCTACACACCTTTGTGTCATGAGCTAGAATCCTTTGGAAGGGATGGGACGAGTTCAAATTTGATTGCTGGACACTATATGTTTGTACAGGCGAAGAAGGACCCGAGAGAGGAATGGGTCTAGACAAAGTATAAGATCACCAAAGAATATATAAAACTGATTATGCAAGATTGAGATTGTGATTGGAAGATTCAAGCAGACGAAACATTGAAAGAACACCAAACCAATGGTGCAGATGAACAAGGTACTGGAAAGGGTGATGGAAAAGGTGATGAGCATGGTAGAGATACAAAAGAAACACAAGAAACAAGTCCAACGTGTTGGGTATGTTTTATATTCTTTGCATGTGTGTGTGTGTGGGTGCGTCAAATACAACAATTGCGTCTGACAATTTTTGCTATTTTTAGCGGATTTTGCTATTTTTAGCTGATTTGTAAATTAATCCCGGATTAAGGGATTAGGGTTTTGGTATCTGCGAAATACCTAAAAACATTGTATATATTGTATGGTGAATGGTGAAATTCGATATAATTAAAATAAGAAAGGTTTTCCCGGTTGAGGGTTTCCGATAAAAATCTCTGTGTACTCTGTGTATGAGCCATTGATTAATTTCTGTCTTGCTTAAGAATCTATATGCATTGCTTTACTTCGCAGGTTTAAAACTTACACAACGGTAGAAGAGAAAAGGAAAGACAAGGGTAAGGGGCCAAGAATATATCTGTACAAGAAGTGGAAATTCCACAAAGTTCCATCTAGTTATACTTTGTTAGATGATGGAATTGACTGAATTAATTATCAAGTGAGGGATGATGCAGAAGAAACAGTTGAGCAAGCATCGTGCAAGCAATAAGAACGACATCAACAAGTGCAGGGAAAGTTAAAAAAAATGCAACATCTCTTGGAAGAAGCAAAAATAACACTAAAGCATAGATGAGAGGAAAGAACATCAATAGGCCCAATTGGGGAGACATTGGCCACGTCTTACTTTTCAACAATGGTATCAGGGTGTAGAGTGGTGAAGATTTCACATGATGTGATTAGGTTTCCTACACTCAATATGCAAGAGCATGTATGACAACTAAGTCAATTTGACTTAATCATATCACAAATGGCCCCAATAATACTACAAGAGTTGCACATTGGCATTGTATAGGATATGTGATTCTGCTCAGAATCAACATCAATCGATTTTGAAAATGCAGCTGCAGAGAACACAAAGCTTCAACAAAGGTATAAAACTACTATAGAGGAGAAGACCACAACAGAGGAAAAGGATGAAATGATATTGAAGGAGGAGAGCGAGGTGGAGAAGAAGGTCGAGAGGATACTGAAAGAGAAGGATGAAGCTGAGAAAATGGTGTAGAAGACACAAGCGGCCATCCAAAAGTTGTATAAGGAAATTCAAAAAGTACCATTAGTAGTGGAGGCCACCATGGAATAACATCTATCCAGAGTTGGATAAGTCATCAAACATTTTTGCAGAATGATTGAATACTTGAAATCGTGCATAACACTAGGAACACTACCAGAAGAATTGGTAGGAAGAGAGAGAACGACGATGAAAACAATAGAAAATATCAAGAAGTTGGAGGGGGAATGCGTAAATCTATGTGAGGAAAATGTGCAGATATGGAACAAACTCATGGAGGATCCATAGATGAAGGTCATGGAAACCATATTGAGGGATGCATATAAAAAAACAAAGATTGCATTGAAGAGCATAAACACTCATCCACTTGTTGAATGAATGATGACCATTTTGGCACAAAGGACTTCATACGACGAAAATGAAAGGATACGATACCAACAAAAGATCCTTCAACATCGATTCAGACCGTTGCAAGACGAGGAACATCTAAGGGTGATAGTATAACTAGAAACCGCGTAGGGAAAAGTGAAGCAAGCACTACACGACACAAAAGAGAAGCTCACGACCCTAACTGCACAAGGTGTAGAGGAGACTTTAGGAACAGAGGCATAAATAAAAAAGGATGTTGTGACAACAAAGGATGCCTCCCAAACGTTCATAGAGGCATGGAGGAGCGTGAAACAGGCCTAATTAGCTCGACACGAGCCACCGGTGAGTGTAGGGGGCTTGTTGGACAAACATTTTGGATCCAGTTTTCATAAAAATATTAAGTATGGAGGATATGCATAACAACAGAATAAAGAAGACAAGGAATGATTCAAGTACGCAGTAGAGGCACATCCATGAGTGCAGTTCACAATAAGAACATACTTAGCAGAGAATAAAGTAGAGAATAAAGAGGAGAATAAAGCAAGAGAAGAAAACGAGCAAAAATGAAGGATAACTGTTTGACATGATAAAAGAATAAAGAACCAAAAAAGAAGGAAGAACAACAGTTGGGAGTGAAAAATAAGCATGGAGACCTAAAATCAGGAAAATGAAGATTGAAGAACAAGTCAACATGAGTGTTCACGAGTTAGACTGAGTGTAACAGGGTTTTTGGGATAAACAAAGTAGGGTTTTTATCCCTAGAATTCATGTATAAATATGTAATGGGTCGGGAAGAATATGAGTTAGTTTCATTGAGTTGAAGTTTGTTATGTTTTCATAGACTATTTGTAAGGAGTGTGAGAGAATAGTTTGAGGAGAAAAGAGTCTATGTCTGAGTGGAGAAAGACATTTGTAGAGAGAGCTTTGCACTGCAGAGTGGCTATGCAAGATGGAAAGAGAGATATCTTGATATCTCTATTGTAAGAAAAGCATGCATCCTGAGATGATTACATAAATAATAATAAATAATCAAGTCGTTGTGGATGTAGACCAAAGTTGGTGAACCATGTTCACTACTATGTTTTCTTATCTTTTATGTTATTGATCATGCATATTTTATTTATACATGTTATATTATATCTATTTCTTACATGATCACTTCACAATAGTTATGAATGTTACAATGATTGGTTTATGTTTCACTATGAAGTATAATGGTAATATATAACTAAATTCACTAAGTAACCAAGGAAAACAAATTATATAATAATGTGTGTAGAACAGATAAGTAATAATAATTAAGATGATCACCTCCCAATCCCTCACTTCTATAGAAACTTGGTTCCTTCATCCGCAATAGATGCCTTGGGTGAGACTTCACTTGCATGCAGGTGATGCTGAAAGGGCCAGTGTATGAAGGGTTTTGTTGGTTAAGATAACTATCTTACAACCGCACGTAAACAATGATATACTATCACCATACTTATTTTTACCGATTGTGGAGGGATTTCTAAGAGCACTTCACTGAGAAAAAAACCAAGGACTACTAAATGGTGTAAAAATTACGGGACAACTCTCAATTTCCCACTTCCTCTTTGTTGATAACATCCTATTTTTCGGCTAGGAATATGTTAGGGAAGGACAAGTTTTAAAAGACATTTAAATGTATTTTCCTAAGCTATAGGTATGCTAATCAATATCGAAAATAAACTTTATACATAAATGGGGTGGATGATGGCACAACAGGGTCGATATGAAAAATTTTCCCCATTCCCTTGAAAGACAAGGAGGGAGGATTAATATATATGGGCTACTTTTTAAATTCAAAAAATTATAGAATGATAGATTGGAGTTGGATTATTGCTATAATTGAAGTAAGAATCCATCACAAGTGCAACCAATGGATTTAAAGGGGTGGTCGATTAGTTTTTACCAAGTCCCTGATTGAAGCTATCCCGATATACTAGTACACATTAGCATCAATCGTGAAAGGTGTTATGGACAATATTAATTTATGGGATCTTATAGCTAGGCCCAAAAAATTTGGTTGTTAGGGAATAAAGGATCTACATTCTTTTGGATGATCCTTAGCTAGTAAATTACTCCGTCAGATCATCTAAAAGGACAACTTATGCCGAAGATTTTTTCATAACAAATACATAACCCCTCGAACCATTGTGGATTGGATTAGAAATCCTAGTAAATCAACTTACCAAGTGTCAAATCACTGGAAATTCTTAACCTTAGCATTCTTAGTCATCATAAACAATTTGGTGTGGAATATAAATGATGGTTTACAAGTTCGAATTGGATCGGATTCCATACTGGGATGTAATCAAAATATTTTTCTTCCCCTAGAGGTTATTAATTATCTCTAACTAAGAGGTTTATTCTCGTTGAATATAACATTTAAAGAAGATGATAACTCTCCATGGTCACAGGGTTGGCTTACTACTC
>SNQJ01S0095984.1:0-31704 GCA_010110895.2 Picea sitchensis
AATAATCCTATGAAGGAATTTCATCTCTTGAATTGGCTCTAGATCACTGACATGCAGAGCTCCCTCATGGGGGTTTCCAAAAGTAGACTATAATGGAGTCAAAGAAGTAATGGAACTTCCAAGTTCTATGGATGTTGTTCCTCCTTCGCTCTTTTCTAGAACATCCTTAGGGATTTCTTGGGATGTTTCTAGCTCCTTTTCCTTCCCTGTAAGGAAATTACTAAGACAACCCAGAGGGGGGGGGGGTGAATTAATTGTTATTATGCTTAAACATTTTAAGCCTATTAAAACATTCTTAATCTTTCTTTCAAAATGATCAATCAACATTATACAACATATGGATAGTAAAGTAAAGAGCATCACACACATAAGGTATACACAGAGACATATTTTCATCAGGAAACCCATAAAGGAGAAAACTCTTCTTCTTCAAATGATAGGCGGTCTTTTAAGTTCTCAGAGCATCATTCATAATTGAGCACCAACTCAATGCAGAGTTGTTGCCTCTATTTTAAAAGTCAAGAACTTGTTTTGAGAGCACCGACTTTGTTTCTCTGGCACCACTAGAAGGAAGCACCAACTCCCCTAATGTTCCAACACTAACTGGATGGAAGCACTAACTTCAATTACACAGGCTTCAACCTAGATAACAGAGAACACTTGTTCTCCTCCTTGCACCACCCTTCCCACTCTGCTCGTCGCAACTGCATGGAAGTTGCATCCCCTGTTCAAGCTCCATTTGAACTCTCCGAGACACATCCTCCTAGCACCTCCCAACCACCTTCGGAATAGAAGTGAATAAATAAATAGACAACTACATAGATAAATCAATTCTTGCCACTTCTTTCTCCTGCTTGTAACCGGGTTTCTTCAACTTGTTCTCATTATTCCCCGCTCTGCCTAAATTTTGTTTTGTCATTATGCTCGCTTCAACTTGTTCTTCATTCTACTACTTCAAGTCTTTTCATCATCTCTTACTCTTCTCTAATTTTTATCTAACACTCAAGATATTCCTGCCTTACTCTCACAGATTCTCGTGGATTTTCCTTTCATTTATCATTTATCTATATTTTTCAGTCTGCACAACAACAACTTCTCGCGATGATGTATCTTTTTTTCTTACACACACCTACTCTGTAGCCTCCTTCAGATCTCCAGGCAAAGAAAACAATTATTCAAACAATTGAAACGCCTAACCGATCAAAGAATCATGAGTCCGTTTTCACGAATAAATTACAATCGAGTAAATTAACTCGAGAGCACAGAGTCTGACATCATATTCAGTTATCCGCGACCGTTGATGGGTGTTAAGGCTCAATATTGGCCTGTTAACCCTTAATTGGGCATATTATATTAGTAATGTTATTTTATTTATACGCCTTTAGGCCATTAGTTGTAATTTTATAATTCTCCAGGTCTCCTATATATACCAAGGAGACATTTTCATTTTGAATCATCTTGTACTTGAACATTTAAGTGGGGTAAAAGGGAGGTTTCCCCCTCGAATATATTTATTATCCTAAAATTATCTCTTTTCCAAGGAATTGAGTACTTTTCCTGAGGTTTTTCTATGCTATATTGATGTTTGGTTCCTTAACATATGGTATCAGAGCTCAAGTCTTGGGGTTTCACATCCGAGACACCGTGGGAATTTTGCTATAAATTTTTCTACAATGTTTCTAAGGAACTATGTGGGAGGATATTTAGTAGTCAGATTACAATGCTGGGATGAAAATTCAACTCCTGAGGCCTCATACTTTCGAATAACCGCAGCAAGATAGGGTTCTGAATCATCCCAAATGAGTCATTGCAGAATTTTCGGGCTATAAATTTTTTTTCTCAGAACATTTCGCACCTCGAACTCCGGGTGCCATTTACAGTAAATTAAGGTATCTTTGGTGTACCAGCTTCTGGGTCATCTTAAATTTGTATTTAAACCCTATGTAAGATAGGGTATATAACTAGTCCTATTGGCTAGTCCCAAGAAGGTGTTCCAGGAAAACAATCATAACTTCTTTCTAGAGTATCCAAATTGAGTGGGACTCTGGTTGCATTGACTGTGGATACCAGAGTATTTTAAGTAGCTTCCTAAGCTATATCAATTATTTTGTGTGGGGCATGCTATACAAGTGAGATCTCTTTTGAAGGCTGCAATCGGCAAGTTGCGAGTATTCGAACTTCACTTGGCACATCCAATTTTGATCAGACCTGTGGCATTGCAGAAGAAATATCAAAGAACTGATTTGAAAAGAGTTTTATACCTAGAAGGGATGAAACTTGGGATAGAACAAAATAAATATTGCTCCAGCGTGAAATTCATGCCTCAAAATCAAGATTCAAAGTGATATTTGCAATAACATGCCACTCAAAAAGGGGACCTTTCTACAACTAAATAAGCCTCCGTAAAACTTAATTTTGGACTTCTGATGAAGGTGAAGAAATGCGAGGGACATAAATGAACCACAAAAGAAGATGGATTCAACGAAGCTCGCCTGATACTAAGATGGATTCAATGGAAGCTGTTGGATACTAAGATGGATTTAATGGAGCTGTTGATGGATTCAATGGAAGCTAAGTTGGGATACTAAGATGGATGGTTTAAAAGGGGAGATCATGAAGTATTGAGAAATTTCAGAATAGAGAAGACACTCCAAATTGAAAATGCATCTCATGAAATTCACGATGAGAACACAAGGAAGGTGAATCAAGAATGGAGAAACTCCTGGTTTGAAGATCAACCACGCTCCTAATATTGATATGAGGAAGTTTTGATGGCAAGGACCCAATCACATGGATACTCAGATGGAGCAATTCTTGATCTCCATAATGTGCCACATACACAAAAGGCACTTAATTGCTTCTTTATATTTAGAACCTAATCAATCTGTTTGGTATCGAAGTATTTTGTTTCAAATCACTGGCTACTCTGGACAATTTTCACGGAAGAAATGATAGCACACTATGAGGATACAAGGAGCAATACCTTTCTTAGCCAATTGATAAATCTCAAGCAAAAGGGTCTGCCAAGCAATTTGTTAACATTGAGAACTTCCAAAGATTGAATATAAAGGTAACCGATATTCCAGATGAGCACTTCTGATTGATGTATTCATAGGAATCTCGAAGGATAACATTCAACATGAGGTTCGGGCTTGGGGAACCCAAAGCATTGGAGAATGACAAGGTAAGAAATGTTGAAAGTAAAAAATATGGCTATGGCTACTAGGAAGGACCTATCCTAACATCTATAGAGAGAACAATGTCTCTTTCTCCCAAAACACTCAACCTACAAGGTTGACACCTCAACAATTAGAGGAAAGAAAGCAAAAGGTTTATGCTTTAATTGTGACAACAAGTACAAGTAGAGACATAAGTTTGGTGAGAAGAAATTATTCACATAGATTGTGAAGAGGAAGAAGAACAAGAACAAGAACCATCTCAAGATGAAAACGAGAAGAAATTTTGTCCGAAGAGTTGACTCCCACGACATCGGTATCGCATTGGCTGGAATTAGCACTTCAAAACCTCAAGATTGAAGGATACATCAAAAAAGAAAAAGGTAATAGTCCTAATTGATTCGGCAATACTCATAATTTCATTCACTATAATTAGGCCAAAGATCTCAATTGCTTTGTATATCCAACAGAAGTTTCAAGTAATGATTGCATAGAGGAACTATCAATTGCTCAGAAAATGCAATAAGATGACCTTACTATGGTGAATATACGAATAGTCCAATGATTGTTATACTCCTGGGTGGTGCGATAAGTTACTAGGAATCCAATGGTTACAACTATTAGGAACAATGGTTGTGAATTTTCAAGAACTTTTCATGAAATTTTCATTGTGTCGAAAAAGAAATTGATAAGAGGCATTTCACAGGGAAGCCTGTAAGGTGATAAGCTCTAACGGGCATGACAAAATTATTGAAAAAAGGGGCATCAAGGTATTGCTTGCAATAACTATGCTCACTAGATGTTCAAACATCTAGTTTACTATTCCTCAAGATCTCCAAAGGATCATTGATACATTCCAAAGTATTTGAATGATATCTTCAAAGGCCTCCCACCCACTAAATCATGATCATGTGAAATTCATTCAAGTTCCTGGAGTATTCCTTCAATACCTGTTTTCATACAGATAATTCTTATGCCTGTATGAGTGAAATTGGATTACATGGTTGAAGAAATGTTAGAGGTCGGTATTATTAGACCTAGCCAAAGTTCTAACTTGGCACCAGCAGTAATGGTATTCAAGAAAGAGCAGCCTCATGCATGATGTGTCCCAAAGATTAGAGAGCTCAAAAAGATCACTATTAAAGATAAGTTCATTCCGGTGATTGATGAACTGTTAGATGAACCACATGGAGCAATCTATTCACAAAATTGGATATCCATTCTGTGTAACATCATCGTGATCAGAATGAAGGAAGAAGATATCCCAAACAAGATTCGAACTCATGAAGGCCATTATGAATTTTGTCATGCCTTTTATTTTGCAATGCACTCTTCCATTATCTCCAAGGGTTGATGAATTCCATTTCAAGCCCTTCCTTCGGAATTTTGTGTTAGTATTTTTGATGATATACTAATCTATAGCAAGTCTTGGAGGACTATGTGCAACATGTTGACAAGGGGTGCTACAACCACAAAGGAGCAACAACTATATGTCAAACCATCCAAATGTTTCTTGGAGCAAAGGAGGTAGAGTATTTGGAGCTATATTTTCATTCATGAAGGTGTCAAGGTAGACCTAACAACAAGATTAGCGTCATGATGGACTGGTCGACTTCAAAACATTAAAAAATCTTAGAGGATTTTGGGTTTGATTGTGTTACTACCACAAGTTTGTTCGAACTATGGAAGAATAGCAAACACCCCTTTAACGACACCTAACTAAGAAGGATGCATTTTTCATAGACTCCAGAGGCAACCAAATATTTTGAACAACCTAAAGAGGTGATGTACAAAGCTCCCGTCTTGACCACTACTACAAACCTTTATTGTGAAACGATGCCTGGAAATGGAATTCTGTGTTGTCCTAATGCAAGAAGTTGAAGGCCCCGCTTTTGAAAATGACCACCTGCTGGAAGGACTTACACAAACCCATTTAGTGAGAAGGAAATGATGGCACAATAATACATGCATTGAAGAAATTACGTCTTACCTAATAGGTAGGCACTTCAAGGTCAGGCCAGATCATGATAGTTCAGATTATTGGAACAAAGACTATCTTCGTAAGAACAACAAAATGTGGGTAACCAAGATATTGGGCTATGATTTTGAAATCGTTTTATAAAAGGTAAGGTATGCACTACCAAGAGGATGAATATGTTGAGGCTCTTCTCTGTGCTATCTCGATCATCCAACCGCATTGGATAATAGAAGCAAGGGATGAATGGAAATGACTTTAAAAAGTGTGGACTCTCATTCAAAGGTTGCAGCAGGATTTCCGTGCATCGACTTTTACATGGAAAATGATTCACTATGGTACAAAGATCGTTATATTTATGTAAGAACTCCTAACTTAAACAAAAGGTACTATTGAATTGCACACCTCTCCAATAGTACTTTTTGTTTGAGTTGGTATTTCTTTCATAAATATAAGCGATTTTTTTTGGGATGGCCTTAAAAATACTGTTCAAAGGTTTCCAGGCATAATGTGTGGTCATACAACAAAATAAGGTGGAAATAATTAAGACCCCGTGTCTTTTACAAAATCCATTATCCATCCCAAGTCGCCGAGGAGGTTTCCATGGATTTACTTCAATGGTTACCAAAAGTCCAAGGAAAGAGTGTCATCATGAGATTGTTGATAGGATCGACTAAGTATGCATTAATTTTGTGCACTTTCATCCTTCAAAGTTAGTACTAAGCAATCAAGATTCATGGAGACAAATTAAAAGCTACATGGCAGCCCAAAAGATTATTGTAAGTGACAGATCCCATATTCACTAGACATTTTAGGACAGAACATTTTCTTGTTTGGGTACTCAATTGCCTTGTCCTATCATCCTCATTATGATGGACAAACCGAGATAGTGAATAAATGTCTGAAGGTTATCTTCGTTGCTTTTTCCTTGATAAACAAACACAATGGTTCAAATGGTTACCTTTAAGCGTATCGGTGGTATAACACTTCCTTTTCACATCGCGAAAACAAAATGACACCATTTATGGCACTTTTATGAGCATACCTTCACCTTCCTTCCATCATCTTTCTCTAAAAGAAAAATCTTAAGGTTCAAGCAATGGAATATCACATCGAGAATCAACAAAGAATCTCCAAATTCAGCGACAACTTGACCATGGCACAAACCGCATGAAACAACAAGCATATCAACATCGAGTGAAAGAATTTTTGTGCTTAGGATTGGGTGTTTTAAGACTACAACCATACAAATAAAGAGCGGCCCTGCTGTGCTTCAAGAAGGATAATAAATTATCACTCTAAAGTACTATGGACCTTATATGCTAAAGATTTCTGTTACTAGCACATACAAATTGGAGTTGGTTCTATCTTCATCAGAAAATAATTTGGGGTTTTCCACGTTTCATGCATAAAGAAGGTTATAGTGACAAGATCTCAATTCAAAATATATTGCTAGAACTTTATCTATAGGCTGAAAAATCATATTGGAGCCTCGAAACTATCATTGACACAAGAATTCACAATGAGGAATAGACCATTTCCTCGAAAGATTATCTCATTAATGGAGGAAACTAATTTACCAAGATTCAACTTGGGGAAGATGAGTCTTTATACGTACATCCAGAGTTACTCAAGCGCTATGGACAACACTTATCTCAAGGGAGGCGTTAAGTTCCCAATATTGGCTCATTACCTTTAAATTGGGGCATATTATATTAGTAATGTTATTTTTATTTATACGGTTTTAGGCCATTAGTTGTAATTATACCTCCTATATCCTCTATAGAAAATTACGAGACATTTTCATTTTGAATCATCTCGTACTTGAACATTTATGGGGTAAAAGGAGGTTGCCTGTGGCCAAGTATCGGGTTTTGGCATTTCGGAATACCTCTGGCCAAGTGTCTCGGCTACCTCATGTCGCGATCTCTAAGCTCCGATGCTTTTTGCTAGCTCCTTCCTCTATAAGATCATGGCCATGTCACGCTATGCAAAAGTGTTTTTCGAATCTTCGCCTTTTCGCGGAGTTCGAGCGAGGCATCTCGACTTCCAAGTCACGATCTCCCGAACTCCGTGATGGAGCTTAGATCAACAATCCACCATCTCGATGAATCTACGGTCCGTGATTTCATTGTGAATTCGCGATTCATGACTCTTCGATGGAGGTCCTTGTCACCCAAGTTGCAATAAGTGAAACTTCAAAATGAAGCTTAGATCAACGGCTCCATGTGTTTGATGAATCATGGGTCCGTGATCTCATCGTGAATTCATCTTGCAATTCTTTCCGATAGAGGTCCTTGTCACCTTGCTGGCAGCTTTAAGCTTCGAGTTGGAGCTTAGATCAACGATCCAAAACACATTGTGAATTGATGACTGGGATTAAATCACGATTTCTCGCGATATCATGATTTCGACGGCTTTTTACTTTACCTCCGGTCGCGAGTCGCTAAACTCCTAATGGAGCTCCACGTCCATATTCACCTTGATCTCGACGGCCGATTAATCGCACCGTGACATCACATTTCAATTGTCATATTTCTTGGCTCTCCAAGACGCGAGTCAAACTCCAAAATGGAGTTGACGGTCCAGATAACACCTTGATCTAACACTTTATCTCGACGACACGAGAACTCAGATCCGTAGTTAGAATTTATGATCATCCTCCTTGAATTTCAAAAGGTACACTCGCTCGGGGGTTTCCTAGACCTTTTCAAATACAACTTCATCCGGAAATACAATTTGATCAACTTCTACCACATTACTTGTTCGATTACGCCATTGAAAGTGAAACAAACCCTCATATCCCCTAGCTACACAAACAAGTCCTTTACGAGTATCTAGTACAACTCGTTTCCCCTCCAGAGACATCATTCCAAAATTAAAACTCCAAAGATGATTCCTTCTTGACAATTTAATCTGAGACATTTCCATCTTTCACTGTGCTCACATCAATGACAAGTATACACTAAGACTGCTAAGTCCGTTAAAGATTTGCCAACATTCTCCCCTTTGGCATTGATGGCAACTCAAGCACTCAAATGCATTCGCACTCCATGGCAACATAAGCACCCACATGCATTCACTCCCACATGCATTCCGTGACTTCCTCTCAGACTTTTTTCTCCCTTTGACATCAATGTCAAAGAAGAAACATTCTTTCCCTGATATTTTGCAAAACATACTCCCCCTATTAACTATGAGCATCTTGGAAATACACCGATATTCAACAAGCAATTCCCCACTAGATGAGCAAGATAGGCACAAGACATTATAACCCCCAAATTTTGACTTAAGATATCTAAAAGGGTTGGTTACAATGGTTTTGTAACATATTCAATATGTTCTCTCAGAAGGTATATAATTCAATGGAACAATTATGTTTGTAACTTGTCTCCTGAGAAAATGGTACTTTTATTGGAATATGCTTAGTCTTGGAATGAAGAACATAATTTTGGAGACACTAATGGCATTGGTGCTATCACAGTGAATTGTAATGGGAACAGTGTAATTTATCTTTCTCAGATTCCAAGAGTTTGTAATAGATCTTATAAAATTTGTGCTAGTAGCAACAACAATGTATTATGCCTCAGAGGATAATGAAATGGATCCTGATTTTACTACCATGCAACTAATGAGTCACCTAGAAAGCACGTTCCTCCACTGGTGCTTTTTCTCTCATCAACACAGTTTTGCCCAGTCATCATCTGAATAAGCATTTAACTGGAAATTCTAATTTCTATGATACCATATACCATAAGTCATTGTTCCTTTCAAGTATTTAAATATCCTTTTGTACATCACAACATATTGTCTTGATATAATGCAAGTTTTTGGAATGGTAGGCCGTTTTCAACAGCTTGCATTATATCAGATGGGATGTTGTGATGTACGTAAGATCATTTATCATAGAGTGATATGTCATTTGATCAACATAAGGTGAGATATCATCTTTACTCACTATAACCAACCACCATAGGTGTGCTTAACCGAGAGGAATCTTCCATCCTAAATTTCTTCAACATCTCTTTCAAATATTTTTCTTGAGAAATAAATATTCCTCAGTTTAATCCTTGTTCTACTTGTAAGCCAAGAAAATATGACAGCTTCTCCTATCATGCACATTTCAATTATGTTTGTATATAAAGAGTTAGTAAACCATCGACAAAATGATATTATTATGCATGTACCAAAAATAATATCATCTACATAAACCAAAACAACTAGTAAATTATCACCTTTAGACTTAATGTATAGATTGTTGTCAACAGTACCTTTCTGAACCCTTTTTCTTGTAAAAATTTGTCCACTCTATAATACCAAGTCAGGAGTTTGTTTTAGTCCATATAAGGCCTTCTTCACCTTACAAACAATTAGGATTATCCACAAAAGTGAACTTTTCAGGGTTGCTCCATATACATACTTCTTCCTCTAGATCTCCATTAAGAAATGTTGACTTTAACATCCATCCGATAAACTTTAAAGCTTTTATGACATGAATAGGCAAGAAACATTCTTATGGCTTCCAATATTGCCACCGGTGCTGCTCTATCAAAAGTCCCTGACCTTCAACTTCAGTATTCCTTTACAGAGTAGCTTGGCTTTATTTTCAACAACTTTGTCCTTTTTCATTCATTTTATTCTTGATCACCCATTTTGGAACCTATTATATTTTTATTCCTTTCGTGTCTAGGGACAAGCTCCCAAGTATTAATTCTTCCTCAATCTGACCTAGTTCTTCATTCATAGCTCTAATCTAATCATCATCATGCTTGTTGGTTTCATCAAAATTTAGAACTACCATAGATAAAAAACAACATGAGATTGTTCTCAATCTTTAATCAATTTCCTTCTTGTTTGAACTCCTTATTTTATATCTCCAATTATCTGATTTTCGTGATGATTCTTTTTAACAATTCTCAGAGGTGATTTTGCTTCTTTCACAAGATTTGTGTTTTAAGAAGTATTTCAGGTCTTCTATCCTTTCTGATTCATATTCTTCTTCTGATCCTTGACTTGTTCATCTCATCTTCAACTATATATTTTGTTCTTGGTTCAACATACCTATATATTTCTATCGATTTCTTCATCAACTTTTATATCTATACAATCAACTAGTTTATGAAACCTCTCATTATAACATATGTACCCTTTACTATATGTAGCATAACCCAAAAAGATACCTTCATCAACCTCGTCATCATATTTGCCAATATTTTCTATCATTGTTCTTGATATAACATTTACTCCCAAAACTTTAAAATGCTTGATTGAAGCAAGTCTTCTAAACCATATTTCATAAGGAGTCTTGTCAATGTGTGGCCTAAGATGAGTTTTGTTAAGTATATGAACAACTGTATGAATTTCTCTCACCCAATATGTCTCAGGTATGTCTTTTCATTCATCATTGATCTTGCCATTTGTTGTAATGAATTTATTCTACCTTCTCAACAACTCATTTTGTTATGGAGTCTTTGGAATTGTGTGCTCTCTTTTAATCCTATGTTTATCACATAACTCTTTTGAAGTCTCCTCAACTAAACTCTCCTCCTCTCATCGCACTCATTGCCTTTAATCTTTTTCCCTATTTGGATTCTCAACCAAAGCCTTAAACACTTTGAATTTTTCAAATGCTTCTGTATTTTTCTTTCAAAAGGCAACCCAAGTTAGTCTAGAATAGTCAATAATAATCAACATAAAGTAATTTTCTTTTCCCTCGTATCTTCCTTCCTTGATGGTCCACATATCCATATGTACTAACTGAGAGGTTTTTTCTTCAAGGAAAGAAAGTTTTTAGATTTGAACTTAAGTGCGAAAGTAAGCTTTCCATCCCACAGTGGTTTACAAAACGAGTCATATGGCTTGATATCTTCAGAAGATCCTTTACTACCCCATTGTTTTTTGAGCTTGATTATGATCAAAAATTTAGGTGACCAAGTCTCATATGCCACAACCAACTTCATCATATTTGCTGTTTATTTTTCTTTTAACATATAGACATTATTTTATGTTCTATCCTTTGCACCGCTTGTCCCTGAACTCAAATTCTTTATTTTACAGTCTTTAGAAGAAAAAACAACTCTACATCCTTTGTCACAAACTTGACTGACACTTAGTAGATTAAGTGTTTCGTAATTATCTACAAACAACACATCTTGGAGCTTTTCCTTTACAATACTCAAAGCTTACCATTCTTTTACCTTTTATTTTTTTCTAGTGCATCATTTTCCAAAGTTACATTCCTCGACGTATTTATTTTCACTTAAAGTTAGAAATCCTCATTTTTGTCTCCAAATATATGTTTGGAGCATCCTCTGTCAATATACCAAGGATTCTCTTATTTTTGGGTTGATAATACTAGTCCACAATTGTCATCATCTGCTTTCTTTCTTCCAAACCTTGACATTTTCAGCAGAGGGGATCAAATCTGGATTGTATTTCCATAAGCGATAGTCTTCAAATTTATGTCCATAATTATGACAAATGGAACATTCCTGCTCAACAATAATAGATCATATATGATTGGTATGCTCCTTTTCCATAATTTTATTGTGTTTCACCTGTCCTTTCTCCCCAACATCACATGATTTATAATCTCAGATTGTTTGTTGCTTGGTTGTCTCAATCTTTGTTGTGGAAGATAGTTATTCATTGAATATCTTGATTGCTCATATCTAAATCTTTAAGAATGCTTTTATATTTTGTGACTAAAATTAGAGCAGAAAAACAATAACCAGCAGAAAATCTTGGTACCTTGAAAATATTGCCTCTCGGAGGAGGTAAATTTCTTTCATGTCGATAATCTTTCTAGTATACAAATTCGGTTCTGTGCTTTTTCTTTCATTCCTTCTGGTGGTTGATTTTCCTTCTTGTTTCTCAGAGTGATTGTTGTCAATGTTCGAGGATTTGACAAACTTCATAGATTTTGTATTACTTCTGGATGATCACTACTTGATCCTTCTTCATATCCCAATCCATCTTTCAATTTTGAATTTCTTTGTCGATGAATCAGGTTAATCCTCTGAGGTTTTTAATACTTGGCAGATTTTGTGATACAATCCTTTAAACTTTATTTCTTTTCAAGTTTTACTATCTCTTCTTCTAAGGCTTCACACCGAATTTATTTTCTGACAATTGTTGTTTCAATATGTCTTCTATTTTCTTTGCCTTCTAATTCCACTTTCAATGAGCAAAGTTCTATCGGGTTTTTTTTCTTTCTAACTTGGGGACGAATTGTTTTGCTTTCGTTTCCACTCGGAGTTCCATTTAATTTCTTCCAAGCAGCACTGACGCCTTCCTTCCATATCAATCCACAAATTTTCTTTCATTATTATCATCATCAGCCATGCTTTATTATCATAATCCCTTTGGCCATAAGCATGAAGTCATTTGTCTATCTTCTCGTATTATCACTATCGGTGTCCTCGAGGAATTGTCATTATTTGCAACTAAACTTTTCTTTCTTATTATATTTTGTATTTACTTCTTTTCACTATCAGTCTTCTCGTCCTTTTTCCGGACATGGGGACACTTAGATGCAAAATGACCTATCTTACCACAAGCAGCATTTGAAGGGCAACTTCCTTTGATATTTTTCTCGATCCTTTCTTTAACCTTTCTCACAAATTTTGCCTCAATATCATCTAATTTTGAATCAAAAATCTTGTCTGCTTTAAAAGATGTTTCTCTAGTACCGGATTTATCTTTGCTAATTCTCATTTCATATGCAAAATTAAAAGTTCCTAGTTGATCAATGGATGTATTTTGAGATCATTTATTTCTTCTATTGCATAGACTTTTGATTAAATTTATCATGTAGATCTTAAAATCTTCAACTAAGAGTGAGTCATCAAACTTCTCTCACTCAAGACCCTTCATGCATTTACAAGTTCTTCAACTCTTAAAAAATACTCTATAATTGTTCTAATTTTCATTCATCTTTAGTTGTTCAAATTTCAATAGCTATGTTTGAAGTTTTGGCATCTTACTTTTCTACTTCATAACTCCAATAAGTTTATCCCACATTGCTTTGCATAGCCCCAAGATGCATCACCTTTACAAACTCAACAACAAGTCCATTCAAGATAGACTTCATTCCCTTAGCATTAAAACTAACCTCTAACTTATCTTCCTTGGAGGCTAGTACACAAAGCTTTGTATATTCAGCCTCTACTAAGATCCCAAACATCAACACCTAAGGTCATTAAGTATGTTCTCATTCTAATCTTCCGTATAAAATTTGTTCCATCAAACAGACGGCGCTTAGAGGTCAAGTCCCTTCATGATCTGTCATGTTTAAGCTTTCATGATCTACCTTGAATAAAAGGAACCTCGCTTTTGATACCAATTGGTTGGAATTACTAAGACAACCGAGAGGGGGGTGAATCATATTGTGCTTTAAACAATTTTAAGTCTATTAAAACATTTTTTGTCTTTTTCTTCAATGATCATCAACATTATACAAACATATGGACAAGAAAAGTAAAGACCGCCACACATAAGTGTATACACAGACATATTTTCACTTCCAGGAAACCCATAAAGGAGAAACCTTCTTCTTCGAAATGATAGGCGCCTTTTAAGTGTCAGACATCATCTATAATTGAGCACCAACTCAATGTGAGGCTCGTACCTCTGTTTTACAAGTCAACCTGTTTGAGAGCACAAACTCTCTTGTTTCTCTAGCACCCACTTTAGGAAGCTCCAACTCCTCTAATGTTCCAGCACCAATCGATGGAAGCACAATTCTGCTTACACAGTTCCAACTCAGAGTAACAAAAGAACACTGTTCTCCCTTTGCACCACCCTTACCACTCGGCTTTCTTCAGTTACAAACTGTGATGGAAGTCATTAATCTCCTCAGCCTAAGTTCCCATTTGAAACTTCGAGGACAACAAATTTCTCCCAGTACCTCCTAACCAATTTCGGAATATGAATGAATAAATAAATGCATAATTACATGACAACTCAATTCCTACTACTACTTCTATTCTCAGAATCCGGGTCTTCTTTCAACTTAATTGGCTATTCGCTTCCGCTCAACTTCATTCATTATTCTTCGCTTTTCTAACTTGTTCTTTCTACTCGCTTCCGCTCAAGTATTTTCATCATCCGTTACTTTTCTCTCGAAGTTTTATTCCTTATTGCGTATATTCCGGCCTCACTGCGATTCTATGATTTTCCTTTCTATCATTTAATTCCATTTTTCGTCCAAAACAACAACAACTTCACACATTCTATATCTTTTTCTTTTATACTGAATCTACGGTATGTTCTCTTCCTTCATCTCTTAGGCAAAAGAAAACAACCATCCGGAAAGAATCAAACGCTAACTGATCGACAATCATGAGTCTATTTCACTCAACGGATTCATAATCGATAAATTAACTCGAGAGAGTTACGAGTCCTCCGGATCAGTATCTTTAAGCGACCGCATCATGGATAAGCATTAATCTTGCCTTTTGTAACCGGTTTCGCATTTCGTATCACTCAGGTTGCTATCTCGACACTTCATGTCATGATCTCCAAAGCTCTGATACAAAGATTTTATATGCTAGCTCCTTCCTCTATAAGACCATGGCCATGACCAAGTGCTTATGATTAAAGTGTTTTTCGCGAATTCGTCTTTCGTGAGTTTGGAGATGAGGCATCCGACTCTCCAAGCTATCGCGATCCGTGAAACCCCAATATGGAGCTGAGATCAACAAATTCATTTATCTCGATGAATTCCATTTTATCCGTATTCTCACGTGAATTCAAGATTCGTGATTCCTTCGGGATGGAGGTCCTTGTCACTCCAAATTGCAATAAGAGAAACTCTGAAATGAATCTTAAATAAACGGTCCACGATCTCAATGAATAAACGGTCCATATATTTTTGCGATATCACATATCACTGTTCCTTAGATGGATTTTCTCATCACTCCAAGTCACAAAAGGAGAAGCTCCGAGATGGAGCTCAAATCAATGGTACAAAACACATTGTGAATTGACGACTAGGATTAAATCACAATTTCGACGGGTTGTGTTTTACCTCTCCAAGTCGCGAAGTCGCTAAACTCCAAATGGGAGTCGACGGTCCAGATCACACCTTGCTCGGACGGACAGTCTATATTTCACATATCGCTGATTAATTGTCATATTTATTGCCTTCCAAGACGCGTAGCTGAACTCCAAATGGAGTCGACGGTCCAAATCAACAAATTCCGATTAACACTTGACCGATTTGTCATCGGAAACCCTATCCGTAAAAATAATTTAAGTGATCATCCTCCTGAATTTCAAAAAGTACACTCTGCCTCGGACTTTTTCAAATATAGGCTCATCCTCGAAATACAATTTGATCAACTTCTACCACATTACTTGTTCGATTAAGCCATTGAAAGTGCAACAAACCTCATCTCCCTCTAGCTACACTAACAAGTCCTTTTCCTAGTATCTCGGCATAACTTTGTGTCCCTCCAGAGACAATTCATTCCAAAAATTAAACTCAAGAGATGATCTATTGATATTGAATCGAGACCATTGCTATCTTCACTATTGTACTTGGCTATCACACGACAGACAAGCATGTTATTCATAAAGATTTTCCAACACCGCTTCCGGGATTCTTTTGTTTGGGAAATTTCCGTGTCTTGTGAGGGTATTCCAAAGTATCCTTCATATTTCCTTTAGTATTTGCTTTGTCCTGTATATTTTTTTCAAAGCCTAGGGGAGGCTCTTCCTGCTCTGGAGGTGTGGTCGTAGCTTTGCCCTACAAACTTTTTGGTAAACAGCTTCGCCTATGGCTATGGTTGACGCGAAACCAATCTGTGAATAAGGTGGCAGGGATTGTACTCTGTTCAATACCTCTTCTTAGGATTTAACCTCCTTGAATACGCCATCATAAAACAAATGTTTCGTGCTCATAGGCTTTCAAATTACAATGCATAAATGTTTGGTTTGTTTATTAATTGATAGGGGTCATGCTTTATGTGTTCAATATCTACCATTTTAATCTCTTCTAATGCTTCAGCTTCCACTTTAGAATCGCCTAGATTTAGTTATGAAAATTTTCCGACATATACAGGGAAGATTGACCAGGACTTCTTTTGAGCCACCTTTACCTCTAATCCACGTCACTTTTACTATCCTGGTGGGCTCCTCTGCACACCAATCTGTCTGGTGGGAATTTAGGGAGTGCATGAGGGGAATAGAACAACCATAAACCCACGAAAATTCGGCCAATAAACCGCCGGCTATTGCTTAAGATTTTCTCAGGATCGTGATCGTAAATGCGTAGGGTTCGTGCATCCAAAAAATATTGTATGCATCGGAATTATAAATAAAATGACAAATTTCATAAAATGCATCCTTAGCATTTTATTCCCAAAGGGCAGAATGATATTCATGAATAGGTTCTGTGGACATGTTATGTTCCAACTCCAATTCATTATGAAAAAAGTAGGCTCACATAGCGCATTGCATCCATAATATATGCTTCTATTACGTAAAGGCCATTGGTTGTCCCTTGATTTTGCAACTCAGAGGGGTTTGAGATTTCTTGAAGAAATATTCAATAAAATATTACTCCGCTAAAAGCATATCCTTCCTCGAAGCTTTCTCAAAAGGGCACCCAATCACATGAAAATGTGATCTTTTTTCAAAATTCTACATAGGATAATGGCTATGTAGACCATGTATTCATTAAAGGATGTTGTAGCATAAACCCCATGGGTAACGGCCCTAAATTTTGATGGACATTTCCACCAAATTTCTCTCATTCATATCGATAAGTCCGTCTTACCTGCATTCTTTCCTTCCTCAAATTCCTCGGGCTAAAAATTCAGGATTAAAAGTATGTTTAGGATTTGGCAGATTTTTTACATTACTTGTATGTGTTCTATCCTAAATGAGTCGACGATAACTCCTTGATCGCTTAAGATGTCATATCTCTATCGATATCTAATTCCTTCGTGTCCCAACCGATCATATCATTGTATGCCACTTGTGCCGAGGGCTGCTATCCATCTTATGAAGCTTTTGATTTCCGTTTATAACCCATAGTGATTCTCAGAATCAGGGTGAGCATTCTTGAGTTCATATTCCATAAATTTAGAGATTTGAGTCCAAGATTTACTGGAGTCAATAGACATGGATATGGAAGTTGAGATGATATCTCCTTTCCTGTATCTTCACTTTAGGTGTTTTTCGTGCCATGACTTTTACATTAATGGAAAACTCATTAAAGGAAATGAATGAGTTTAATGGAGTGTTTTTGCGCTTTTGATAAATGAAAACATAAACATTCAAATGCTCTTTTAATTCATTTAATGTTGAAGGGATTGACGTTAACCGACAAGAATTCAAGGCATTTAATGCGAAAGATATATTTATAAGATACGCATTTACCATACTCAAATATTCATTATTTTAAATGGTCAGATGCATACTTTGGATTTTAAAGAAAACTCAGAACATTTTATTCAATTGGAAACCAAAACATGAATGAAACCTTAAAAATGATTATCATTAATCATGCTTTGGAAAAAAGGTTAATTTGTGTTAATCAAAGATTAAGATTGAAGATTTTAGGATTTCTGGGATCAGTGGTTACGAAGCATGTCATCGATGAAATCCGATTCTCCGAAATCGCGACGGTTTGGGGTGTTTAGGACTTAAATTCATCTTAATTAACTAACTAATCAGGTTTAAGGACAAAACAGAGTTAGTTCAAGCTTAATAAATTTATGGGTCGATTTCATGATTCGTGATTTCGGGATCATTTTACAAGAGATGTGTTATCACCGGAACTCTCAATCCCTAAATTGCAAAATGATTAACTTAAGACTTAAATTTTTTGCATTAGAGAATTAATTGATTAGCATTTAAACTAACTCTTCTTTATTTCTGGAAATCGGGGATAGGGAATTCGCGATTCAATTTGTATTGAAAATATAGCCATGAAACCTGAATCCCGAAAACTTTTTAAAGTTAACCTTAAATCCGTTATTTTTTAAAGCTTATCATGATTAAGATAATTTTATAAAAATGCTAGCCGATTCTTATAATACTTTTTAGGTTTTTTTCCTTTTATCATTTAAATAATTGAGTTCTTTAGGAAATCCCAGACTGCATGCTTTGGGAATGATAACGAACTTGTGTTTTATGAAAAGCTCCAAACCTAAAAGGAAAGTTTAGGTCTTAGGATAAAAATTTAACACGTTTCAATCAGGAGAAAAAGGGCTACACCCCTAGAGGTATTGTGGATCCAACTCTTGCAACCAACACTCCATTTACCCAATAGATTTAAAGCACCAATCTGAAAATTGCATTGGAGAAACAAAATACTTGCATTGGATATGTGTGTGATTTTGAGAGATATTGAAATTGTTCAAGTTGAAATTTTTCTTGGTGTTCATTTGCCTGCCACACTAAGGCATCTATGTTGGCTTAGTAGCTCTTTGATTATAATTAATTAAAAGTTACAACCATTTGGGTACTAAGGCATCCATTTTCAAATTTTTACTATAACTTGTTTTCCACTGTAATTTGCTTGAAAGCTTCCATAATTATCTACTAATCATTGTGCTTCATTTGGGTGGTTTACTCAGAGTTTTGTTGTTGATCTTGTTGTTGCATAATCTTTTGGTTACAATCAATTGGCTTCTATATATTTGAAAACATCATCAAGCAACCCTCTTTTACCATCAAAGTTTATGCTCAAGTATTGGAACATTATATGCTCGTTTAGTGCTTCATTTTCCATAATTATTTCATACTTTGGATAGTTATTTCTGCAATTAACAACATTTTCCTTATTGACATATTATTGTTTATTGCTTCAATATAGGACAACAAGATTCAGTTGCTTGTCCATTGGTTATTTTGGCTTGTATCTATTTATTTTGTCTTGTCTCGGAAAAGTATCATACTCTTCTACAAGTACATTTCACTGCAACTCATTCTTCTACTAAAAAGACTCTTACCCAAGCCATTTTCGACTTCTTACTTTGACCTATAGGGGTACCACCTTCCATTACTCCACCTCTTTCCATCTCATTTCCTCTAGGGTCACCGAGATTCCCATTAAGCTGTGATTTCTACTATCATTAACGGAGGGAGATTCATCTGTTGACAAGCAGTAGTTATTCCCATAGTTGTCTCACATTTGTGGAATGGGTCGGGCTTTCCCCAACCTACAATATGTGTGATAACACTTAGTTGTTGTGTTAATTATTGTTAAATGATGAAATGATTGGTTGTGTAAATTACTCTAAGTTATCTTATTTAAATGCTACTTGTTTTGAGTAGAATCGATGCATACAAATCTATATTTTGTGATAGAATGATGCTATCTATACTTAGTTGTTGTTGTGCACATATAGAGATGTTGTTGCATTTACATTTTTTATTTTATATTTACAATTAAAAAAAAAAAAATATGTGGATTTTTGGGTGGGGTAGACTTAGGATAGAGTAGGATTTTTAGTTTTTTAATGTGTTGTTTTAGTAGTGATGTGACACGGCTAGGGGTTGGGTACGTTATACCCAACCACCTCAATTTCAATTCTAGAACCATGAGTCCCACCCAAACCCTGCTTATCCTGCACTTTTCCAATGGGCCCCATCTAAAAAGTATTACACACTAGGGGTACCCCATTTCCAAGCCTCTTGTTGCTATTAATGTCTTCGAACCTGGGTGTGAAGGAAAGAGAGAGAAAATCCAAGATTGCCAATTTCTCAAACACTTAATAACTTAAATGGTTAGAACTCCGCTTTTCTTGGTATCACTTCCAATATTAACTCCTCCTTCTCAATTGCACCTCGCTAGGGGGCAAAGGAAAAAATTTCCAAATAAGTGGGATTTACAAAATTCCAATTACAATTTTGCGAATTGGGGTAACCCAAGCGATTACAAGAAAAGGAGAAGCAAAGGACAACAAGCCATGGACCCTTTGTGGAGTGAAATAAAAAGAATATTAAGAAGACACGAAGACTTATTTGAGGCTCTCGGATGCAACACAAGGAATATACAACCAATTTCACAAATGTCGACCAAATGATCAAAGTCCTCTTTCAGTGAATTGATTCTTTTGAAAATGAGAGCCATAGAACCTCTGCTCTTGAGTATATGGTAGCTATGCTTACCCAACGACTTGACTCCCTAGAATAGGAAAACAATGGGATCAAGACAAAAGAAGAAGAGAATAAAGAGCTGAGGCTTTAGAAATAACACTTGGCAAGCCTTCTTCGACGGCCCTGATTCCTTGAGGAAGATGGTAATCAATTTCAAGCAATAGCAATTCCACATAATTCAAACTCGGGTTTCAATAATCAAACTCCAACAAATTCACAAATTGAAAATTCTGGTGAAATTCAAGCAGAACCTATGGAGAAGACATCATCTCGGGTCAAACTGAATTTTAGGAAATACATAATCGTGAGAATGAACTTTGAATATTTTTTAAATGTATATTGCTCCTAAAACAATTTGTAAAAAAATTTTGTAGTTGAACTGCTCGATAGTATAGACATCTAATTATACTTTTTGAAAGTAGATTAACATAAATGAACTCATATAGCAATGAGCCAGCTCTTGTAATTTTTGTCTGTTGTTTTACCTATATGGAACAACCCCTTATATATAATATAGATCTTCAGATCATTTTAAAAAAAAATAAAAAAAAAAAATCATTTTAAAAAAATAAAAAATAGTTTCATAAAATATATGAACTATTTTGAAATTTTCGAAGAACTCAATAATACCAAAATTTCATCCCTACTTTATTATTATATTGACGAAGCTTTTTTCTCACATATAAAACAAAACACGTCATCTATCATGTGACCACGTCCCTAACACTGCAAGTGGTTCACTTTATCTAATGTTTATATCATTAATGGCAATCTTGATGTAGAGGTGAAGTTATTAAATTTCCCTTGTTGAACGTTGTTTCCATCTAGGGAAAAGATGATACTCTGTGCGAACTAAAACCACCCACAAACACCACTTACGAAATGTTTACCCATCTCTCTCTTGCTATATGAATTTACTATTACTCAACATAATTAATTAATTCAATTATGTATACCATAATTTAATGTGCAAGTTGGATTTTCTTCAAAATAACTTGTGTCAAAAGTTTACCAAACACGTAGATAGGTTGGTTGGAAAAGCTTAGTTTTGATTAATTATCAAACCTTAACCAACCAACCAAGACAACATGTTTTTCATTTTTCTTTTAAATCTAAAAGGCAATTCTTGTGGTTTCAAATGAAATTATTATTTGATATAGCAGTATTTCACGTTTGGGAATTCATTTTGTTTTTTCATTTAAAAAAATTGAAAATTATCCCATAAAATATAACAAATTTCCAAATGAATTCTTTAAATTTGATTTTTCAATTTCTTTTATTATAATATAATATTTGTTATTAAAATTATCACTTGGTATAGCTATATTTATGGTGTGGAAATTCAATTTGTTTTTTCCATTAAAAACATTTTGATTTTTAAATTATAAAATTTCAAAACAATAAATGAATCCTTTAAATTTTGATTCACCCTTATTACACATTATATTTATATTAGAATTAGCCTAAATAAAAAAATACTCCAAATTAAATTCTCCTTTGAAAATTTGAATCTACTTTTGATGTACACATTTATGAAAACCAAGACAGATCTTATATATGAATTATCATTAATAATTAATAAATTTTTATAAAGTTGATTATGTTAAATGACATAGTATTACATTTGTTTTTTATTGTGACAATTATCTAGAATATAAGGGTTTTGATTAAATAATGTACAATAAGTTTTTTAAAGTCATTATCAAGGAGACATCAAATTGGTGTATGAGACTCCTTTTGTATTTCCAGGGACAAGGATTCTCAAGATGATTTTAATTACTAAAGTCCACGGAGGTATACATACTCTACTCTCTCTCAATTTGAACATATAACATCCAAAGAAGAAACAAATATTCTTAACCATTAAAACCCACTCAAAAATAAAAATTCCTAAATAACCAACTATAAAACTTTTAAATTCCAAAATTTAATAACTAATTAATGTTAATGATATCGTGATTAAAATGTAAGCACTTTCAAGCTTATATTTCCAAGGAAACATGAGTGAGGTAAGGAGTAGTGAACATTGAGAGGGTGGAGCATGAGACTTTTTCAATAGATATGGTGGGGATGAACACTGTGGTGGGGAAGGAGTTTGTGTTGGGATGGACACACAAAATGGACATGCTCAATTAAAAAAAGAATTTATGCTATTTTCAAAGTAAATATTAATTATGAAACGATCAATTTATACTAGAGAACGTTTCACACAATAAGCGTAAAAGAATTTTAAATGTTAATAATGACCAAAAAAAAAAAAGTTCAATTCTATTAACTATATATATAGATACCTATTATTATTAATAGATATTAGTATTTGGTATATACTAATTAGTTATGATATTATATTAATTAAGTAATTAATAACAAATTTGGATTATTATTTTTTTATCAATATTTTATTAATAATTATTGTTATATATATAAAGAGGGGATGTGTTGGTATATATTTTTATTTATATAATATGATAAATAGTTTTAATTTCATTATATATATGATGATTATTATTAACGCCCCACTGAGACTAAAATTGGCTGACGGGATCTTAAGAAAAGAAGCTTAGATTACTTGGAATTTTTTTTAAAATGTTATTTCTATGTTTGAAAAGCATTAAGAGAAGTGTTCCAAGATCACCAAAGTTTTGATGACTTGAAGGTTAGGAAGGTCAGTAATATGACAAATATTTGGAAATTGGGATCTCACTCTGGCATATGCATGGTATTACACGAGAAAGTGTTTTTCATATTCAAACCCTCTTGGTGTCACAAAATGTGATAGATCTCTTTTTTCTTGCTATGTTGTTTTGGGGATTGTCCAACACCTAGTTTCATTGTTCAGCTCATGAGAATTAGCTGGCCTATTTCAGCAACATTGATTCTTTATGTTAGTCAAACATAGAGATACTTTTGATACTGTCTCACCATATAATATATTAATTTTCTTTTTATCCCTAATTCTTCTTTATCACACAACAGATTCTCCTTAAATTTAGCTTGTACAATATTTTTAATATCATAGATTTTTCATGCATAATAACTTCTTCTTTTTATTCTCAATGATTTATCCAAGACTTTGAATCTTTACGTATCAAGAGCTTACAGGCATGCAACAGGGATCAAAATAGGGCCCTCCAATTTTAAATTTTATTCTACGCCTCTCGATGTCCTTATCTTCTTCCTGCTTGCAAGTAGCTTAACCCCAAACTTTATGTCTTCTATAGAAAAACATCATCTTTTGTAGACACTTTTGGAAAATTGTCCAGGACATTACGAGATTCATAAAAAAAAATTAAGGTAGGAATCGCATTTCATCAAGGGAATCAGAGCATTTTCTTTAGTTTTACGAGCCAAAATTCAACTACAAATTTTCTTTGGATCTAGCTAGAAAGGTGCAAAAGATTCTCTGTCTTTTATATTTATGAAAACATTTTTTTCTTTTACTAGGGCTTTGTATCCATTAATCTTATCATATTTCAAAGACCCATTACAAGCATCCCTAATAGCTTTCCTAACAATTTTACACTCGTTATCATATCAAGGCTTGCCAATTATGTTCTTATTTTTATACAACACTTCGATAGAGAATTTAATTATGGAGGTAGAGACCACAAATTATGATAGATATATTCAATATTGTTTTAATATGATAGAAAATGGAAGCTATGTGTGTGTCCATGTGTGTGTATTCAATCACTCACTCAATTTGTTATTATTATATATATTAATTCTTTAATGAACTAGTATTAGACTTGAAAAGATTTGCGAGAACATAGAGCATGCAGGCATACCTTTTCCTCTATAGCTATGGTTTATCCTAGCCACCACCATCGTTGCTCTATGAAGACATTGATACTCTGTATGCTAAAGCGAGAAAGTCGTCAAGATGGAAGCAACCACCCTGGGAGAGGTATAGTTAGGGTTTTGTCGCCATACAAACAGAATCCACATCTTGTGGCGCAATCATTATCTTGGGCTTGCCCACCGATCATAAGGAGGAGGCTTTTGCCGCAATGATCGGATCCTTGAAACCTCTCGGTGAGATTCACCTAGTGAAGACTATATTTTTTAAAAGGTCGGAAGACATTCCCAGGCTGGAAATTTTGAATCCATGGGAAAAAAGGAAAGCCATTTTGTTGCATGAAAAAACCTTAATCAAAAAGTACACATGCCAACCCTCAAGCAATTCAAGTATGGACATAAAGCATTGGAATGTTTTGCGCTAGTGTATTTATTGTGGTAAAGGTCATTATCTATTCTTATTTGACAGTAAAGAGGAGAGGGACTTGAATTTTAGATCAAGTCCCTACTTCATGTGTTACATGGGCATGTTTCTTTCCCACTAGACCCTTGATTTTGATCCGGATATGGAGATCTCGATTGTCCTTGTATGGATCAAGCACCTCCCCATCATGCTCTATGATCACACTTCTCTCAAAACTATTGGAGAAAAGTTGGGTCATTGCATTTATCAAGCTAAGCCAAAAGAGAATAATTACACCCGTGCCATAATCTGTGTGGAAATGGATATAGAAAGAGGCCTTCTGGAAGAAATTCAACGCAATATGGAGGGTTGTAGTCATCTTCAAGCCTTAGGCTATGAGCATGATTTTTTCAAGTGCAACTCTTTCAATGGGTATGGACACTTCACAAAGAGCTACCCAAGCATTCAAGAATCACATACCCTTTCAAATCATGCTCCAACCTCCCAAAACATAATAAGCACAAACCATTCAAACAAGTATTTAGAAGGTGCAAGAAGAATTATCCCAAGGGATCATAGCCAAAACTCTCACTAGGACACCCATCCTCCAAATAACAGATTTGAAGTTCTTGAAGATCAAGAGGAAGTGGAAGAGGAAAAGGTAGAGAAAATGTTATGAACTAAAACCTTAAAATATTATACTAAACCATAAGTACACACCATGTATATCAATGTGAGCATGAAGCACAACTCCAAGATAGATAAGAGAGATGAGTTAAGCAAAAAACTCCTTATAGAATAGGAGAAACTCCTCCAATTAACCAAATACATTCATACATCCCAAATCCATGTCCTCAATAATGACTTTCACATGGTTCTATATATACCTTTTTTCAATAATATTGCACATGTGGCCCATTTGTTATTAGGCCTGCACTCAATTTCATTACATACATTTGGCCCATTACATGTAATTTTAACCCCATATATGCCCCCTATAGGGTCATATCATATACATTAAACTCAGAGAGGCGCCCCATGGGGTCATATCATATGATGATGATGATATTGATAACGCCCACTGACCGAATTGTTTTATCGGACCTTAAGAGGGTAAGTATTACTTGCATTTTTTAGAATTTTGTTTTGTGCTCGAAATCATTAAGAGAAGATTTCCAAAACATTAAGAGAAGATTTCCAAAATCACCATACTTTTGTTGGAAGGTTGGTAGTGTGACAAATATTTGAAATGAGATCCAATATGGGTATAGAAGCCTGACAATCTAAGAGGGTGTTTTTCATCTTCAACCTTCTTAGTGTCGCAGAAAGGTGACACACTCTTTCATCCCATGACATTTTAGGAATTGATCAATCATTTACTCATGGAGTTTGTGAGAATTTGTTCTCATCTTATCAATGCTTATTTTTTTTCTTTACACTTGGCAAACAAATAGATAATTTTGATCTTCTAGATTAGGATTGATTACATCCTCTTTTTATAATACCTAATTTTATTTTTTCCTCAACTCTTTTATCACACCACATTTTCCTTAAATTTTGATTTGACGCTTTTAATAGTATCTTATTCCAAAATGGTGTCTCCATGATTCCCCAATAGTTTAGCCAAGATCAAGAGTCTTTATTCCATCTCTCTTGATTCCATGGTGGTTATGACTGGATTTTGAAGCAATTTTAGGGAAGCCTTTTTTTCCATGTTGTTTAACTTGTTCTATACATTAGGTATCTAGTCATAGCCATGCCTCAATAGAGAGAGGATTGTTTCTAAGAGGAGGATGATAGGTATACTTCCTTTAATTTGAGATTATAGGTTATCAAATCTCTGTATTTTCTATCTTTCTCCTTGGATTCACTAGAGATACTGGGTGTCTCCAAACTTCACATCCACAAAGAATAACAAGTGTAACAAGAGTCTCAAAGAGGAGATTCTTCTTATCCCAACTCCAAAGATCATTGGATTGAGACTGTTTCTGCTTCCACAATAAGCTTCTGAGGTATTCCTAATAGAGGCCACATGGTGTCACGCATGTGAGAATCTTTGTTGGCACCATATTACTCTTTCATTTCATTGAAAACCACTTTGAATGAAGCTAGGGATTCATGGTCTTGTTGATGTGCTTTGTGGGCTTATGTTGGGGCTTCACACCAATAGGAATTCAATAAGTCTAATTGAATATTGAGTTAACTTAGGGCTTCTTTTCCACACCTCTTAAGAGTTGTATATAAAGGAGTTCACATGAGAGGTGAATTATAAGGTGATCGCGCATTGATCTTGAAGGTAAGAAATGTTGTGACTGTAGCCAACAAATGGAGGAGGCTAAAAGGCCTTAGATCTGTTGTTTTGTGTTTGTCTTGGGCAGGGTTTCGGTGAAGAGGGCGGAGAGTGGGGGTAGGGAGAGATCACCTCCCAAGATTTTAAGAGGAATTCAGATTTCAAAGGAGTATGCAGACTCAGAGGGAGCTCAATCTCAAAGAGAATCATTGGGATTGGAGGAGAGTTGTCCATTCAGAAGGATTTCCCTGCCTAAGTGGGAAGAGACATCTTCCAAGACCTAGAAGGTGTCATAACAGAGCTGTGCATGGATTCAAGTTTATATATTTAGGATTTGCATGTCTTCCTTGGAGGATCCATGCCTTTCAACACATCTTGTTTTTGTGATAGAGGAAGCAACCAATCAAGAATATTGGAGAGAAGTATTTGATTCCATCATAGAGGGACCAATCAGAGAATTGAGGCAACTGTAGTAGAAAATCCAGCCAAGTAAGAGACAAATCCACTCTTAGTGTGGAGATAAAGGTACATCCGTGTTGGAGGATGAAGCATTCCTCAAGCTAAAAGGGAGTGTTGATGTTTTTTTTAGCTTTGAGAGGTATTCCCACCGAGGCCATGGTGATAAGGTATGTGGGAATCTTCATGGTACCTAGAATACTCGTCTGCTTCTAATGAAAATCTGAAGTCTTTCGGGGTACGAAGGTAGGGATTCATGGTCTTGTTTATGGTATTTATGGTCTTGTGTTGGGGTTTCACAATTCACAGAGGAATTAACAAGTCTAATTTAATATTGAGTTATCTTAGGGGATTGTTCCACACCCCTTTAGAGTTACATATAAAGGAGTTCATGTGAGAAGTGAATTATAAGGTCATTGTGACATCGATCTTGAAGGTGAGGAAGCAGATCAAGAACCAACAAAATGGAGGAGGCTAAAGGCCTCAGATATGTCGCTTTGTGTTTGGTCTTGGGAAGGTTTCCTTGGTGAAGAGGGATGAGTAGGGTAGCGGGAAGAGAGAGGCCAGTCGCAGGTTTGTGTAGGGATGGACGAGGACTCAACCAAGGAAAAGGAGGTTGACTTAGGCCTAGGACATGCAACTGCCAATCCTAGAAGGCTCGACCTATGGTTTCGAGGATTTTTGAACAGAGAAAGGGGTTGTTTCATGTGAGGAGGAGACTTAGCTTGCATGTAGAACCTAGCCGCAAGTATATGGTTAGGTTCTAAGGGAAGCGACCTTGTTTTTGAGGCTCAACGTAGTGGCTTAGGATAACATCTAAGTGTTGGGGTTGTTCTGGAGGTTTAGAGGTCAACTACATGACTTTTTGGCTGAGTTTTAGGGCTGGTACAACAACTCTAAGAGGTTGGAACAACAAGTATATTGGACTGCAAATCTGTACCTTAGTCACAGACTTAAGGACAATTTTTGAGGACAGGTTTAGGGACTGATATGACAGCCTAAAACAATCAACAACAAGGTAAGGCATTGGGGTAGTTTTGGGGCAGCAAAGGAGGGATGGAACAATCTACAGCAAATACCTTGTCAGGAGAAAGGCAGGTTATACCAACTGAAAGCAGTTGGGACTAAATTTGGGTACAAAAACCCGAGGAGGGTTTTTATATGTTTTGGCATTTTTTTTTTTATAAAAGGGGTCATTTTCCTTTGCATGAGAGCCCAAATTCTATGTAATGATTTAAGTAATGATTTTATCAAAATTCATGTGTACTAAGCATGATCTAATTGTTGGTATTTTTATTTCCTCTATGCTAAGTAGTTATACATCTCAAGCAGGTTTATATCACAAATTAAATTGTAATATTTGTGTATATTGTTGAGAACCTAGACCAAAACTAAGGTGTATGTGCACTGAGACTAAGTGCACACCAAAATCTAACATCCTCCCTTTGGGTCATACCATATTACCCTCCTTTAAGAAGCTTTGTCCTAAAAGCTTTGTAGTTAAAGGTTTTACATGCTATGAAACCAAGCAATATGATTTTCTTGTGTTCCTACATTCTTCTTTCCATTGATGATGATCCATTCATCCAAACTCAATGTTTTTCGGTCTTAATCCTTGATATCTAGTTGTTTCATATTTTACTTTTGATTTCATGTATTGTTACAGCTTCTCCATTTTGTAACAGCTTGTTGGTCTCTTATAACATCCATTGAATAATAGTTTTAGACTTCCTATTCCATGAATATTGATGAGTATTCCATCTCTTCCCTTCCATAATGTTGATATTGATATTTTCTCTTCCTTTGGAAATCTTTCAGTAATGAGGGTGTCGACATGGTTTCACATTTGATAGTTTTATTTCACTTTGCACACCCATTTCCTCTATCTTATTTTCATAGACAATAATGACAACCTTCTATCTTTTTGTTCTGGTCTTTGATTACCTCTAGCCTTTAGAGATATATCATCATATTTGACATGTACATCCTCAAGATGGAGTTCAACTTCTCATCTTTGGGTGACCTTCTTGAATCTTGTCTTCTTTTCTCCTTTTGAAGGAAATGTGACCCCATTTATCAAATTATGATTCTTCAGTTCCTTTGGATTGCCTTTTTTTCATTTTACCTCATCAATGTTTAGGGATTCCTCAACCTCTTGTACTTTCTTCATGTCTTTGGTAGTCCATCCAAGGGTTGGATCTCTCCCTTTCATCATTTTGATGGGAGAAGGTTTGTTTTGTAAGTTGGTCCATCATATGAATCTGCAGTGTTTATACTCTTCTTGTCTATCTACAACTTTGTTTTTCATATAATATCTCCCACTTCGGGTTTAAAATAATACTAATAATATATATTACTACAACCTTAATTATCCCTGGATGGGGTGAAGAAGGAGGCAATATGAGGATGAAACCATCATTCGAGAGTATAGGTAGTGTCCATTCCTTAGGAAGAATGGTAGGCATGTAGACACTATCCATCTCAACAAGAAAGGAGTAATGTAGAAGGCCCTGGTGTGAAGGGATGAGAATTAATACCAAGTTATGGCAGCTTGCTTCAAGTGTCATGCCTAGTACGAATGGTCAGATGGGAAGAATCATGATTTTCATTGGAACCTTGATGGCCCTTCGACAAGAAATCATGGATATGAGTTGGCTCGCAAGTAGTGTCAGCCCCCAGCCCTTCAACGCATGGATTTATAGGTATGTCACAATATTCCTAGCTCTACTTTTTTTTAGTATTGTTGATGTTTTGAGGGCTCTCTTAGGTGGCAATTTGACCCTCTCATCTCCCATCAACAAAGTATCACTCTCCATCTTCCCCAACGTTTATTCACAGTTAGTCTTAGAGTCACCCTAGTTGAGAACTTACTTGTGGCCTTTAGTTAAAATCTCACTCTATCTCAAGAAAGATTATGATCGGTAGTTCCCTACCCATCCTTGAGTCACAATAGGCTTTGGGTTGAGCATCATTTCATTGTTTTCCACGATGCCCAACATGCATCACAAGGGGAAATCTCCCATGACTTATGGTACACTCGAAGGGGTCGACCCAGGCAAAGTAGGCCACCTCCTAGCAAACTTACAAAGGAAAAAAGGGAAGGTAGGGAGGCAACCATGTGTTACTATAAGGGAGTTCATGCCAATATCAAATCTTGAAGTTGAAGAAATAAAATAGAGGGTAAGAGAAAAAAGAGGTGATACCTCTTTCAAATAGATAAAAATTATAACTTGGTCGTAGATACATGATTTTCTAGAAGCCAAGATACAAAATATTTTGGGAAAATATTTTCAGGAAATAAACTTTTACTAGCAAACTAAATCGACAGTGACTCAAATGTTTGAGAAATAAAGTTCTAGGCACATCGAACACTTATCAAAGTAGTTGATGAAGGATATAGGGGTTCAACAATTCATGGACAGATTGGAATTCCTAGACAAAAAACACAAATCCCTATTCAAACTCCTTTGGAATATGGAGTCTCTCAAACAAGATTAGCACCAGGAAAGCAAAAATCCAGACCTAGAAAAACAATTCACCTCTAGTTAGGTAATCATCCATGTTAGCTCAGACATTGAAGATCAGGGCTAGGCTCTATCACCGAGCTCTTAGTTCTCTCTTAAATTTTCCCTATTGATAATCAACTATAGAATCCCTAACAGATTCACAATATCTAGAGTTTTATTTATAATTTAGACTTATTTCAATTAAGCAAAACTCTGATAATAAACAATTATTCTCATACCGGGCATTAGAAAACAACAAATTATATTTTTTTGAAACTACTACAATTTGGTTTCCTTGTATGTGCTAGTGGCTCATCAGAAAATGTTTTGCAATAACATCAATAGAATAAAATGCTAACTTACAAAAAAAATGACCTTCATTATAATCATACATAACTATTATAATTAGAAGAATATTTATAATTATTCATATTAGTCAAATAGTTAACATTTGGCTAGTTAAATAATTAGATACTTGCACATGTAGCCTAATTCTCCTTTAATTCCTTCCTTAAGTTCGATAGATTCAAACATTATATCCATCTATTCCTATAGTTTGAGGTGAAATTATATTTGTTTTCATAGTTTCACAATTTATCTTAAAGGTTGTGGTAGAAACGTGAACATGCTTTGCACAAAGGCATGTAATAATGGATTCAATAAGCAAATAATGAGATATATAAAAGGTCAAATTATAAAAAATTTGAAAGCTCGTTTATATCGTCAACATAAGATATTTGCTCAAAAAAATCTCCAGTGACTTCTTATATAGTGACTTCAAAATGGAGATAGAAAAAACTCTTTCTTGCTTCATCCTATGTTTCCTTCTCCCAATCACTTCAACATCCCCATGTACCCATTTAGGTGATATGCTAGTATTGATATGGAATCCTTCATAAAATATGTCATTCAATTCCTTATTAAAATTAAAGTAGTAATTTTTTTCAGGATCTCTCTCTCTCTCTCTCTCTCTCTCTCTCTCTCTC